>RQTK01000026.1:202135-278822 GCA_003991915.1 Elysia chlorotica | reverse complement strand
GTAGTAGTAGTAGTAGTAGTAGTAGTAGTAGTAGTAGTAGTAGTAGTAGTAGTAGTTGTAGTAGTAGCAGTAGTAGTAGTGACGACGACAACGACACGATAATGATGATGATAGTATTAGTAATGATATCATGATGAATCAAGGTTATAATCCGAAAAAAATCAGACGATGGTGATAATAATAACATAGTGATGATCTTAATTGTATGGTGTTGAAAGTGACGACAATAATGCTAACGATTGTAATAATGATAGTATTGCCAGTGCTAATATGATGTTGTTGATAATGATGATGACATAATAATAATAATAATAAAAGTCATTAGTACGATGACAATGATGATACTAATACTGCTAGTGACCATACCACCTCCAACCCCACCTCTCGCAGTGTACCGGCGACCCTGGAGGCGCAACCTCAGGGTGGTGCACGAGGAGCTGGACAGTCACCGCTACGACAGGCGCCCGCTGGCCACTCTCGGCGATCAAGGTGGGTGCTCTAACCACTTGGCCAGTGGCTGTGAAAACCTGGTGATAGTAATCGTTGATTAGATGGCGGTTGTGGTGATGACATGTTTATGATAAATATGATGATGATAATAATGATGATGATGATGATGATGATGATGATGATGATGATGATGATGATGATGATGATGATGATGATGATGATGATGATGATGATGATGATGATGACGATGTGTGTCCGCGCGGTTCGTCTGAGATAGCCGGCCCAGTTTTAGAATGTATGTAATTGTACTTTTAGAAAGTATGCGCAGAGATACTGTAAGTTGTATTTGAGACGAGGAGGAGGCTGAGAGACAGACAGACAGACAGACAGACAGACAGACAGACAGAGAAAGAGAGATAGAATATGAAGGAATATCCATGACTGTACTGTACAAGAACGAGCGGTATACCCTCACGAAGCCTGTGTGAGATGAATGTGCAAGCGGTGCTGATATCAAGGCGAAACAAAGAATAATCTGATGAGAAAGTTATTTTTACATTATCTCAAACGCAGCCCTGAATGAATTTTTAGAGGTGCATGAAAACGGGTTTTTTTGTACCATAGTTTTCACTAAATGTTGTTTTTTTTTGTATGAACATTTCGGGCTAAAGTGGATTAATGTCTTGTTTAACTTAAAACTTGAATAATAATTAGCACATTTACGTGCATATGTAATTATAACGCTTTGTGTATTATCTTAGATTCAGAAATCATTAATAGGACATAGAAAAAGATGAATACAGATTGGGCTCTTCAAGGTAATAGCTTGAAGCTAAAAATGACAGTCCAATTGTTTTATTGTTAATGTTGCATTTAATCAGACGATTGCTTCAAACATTGTTTTTATTTATAGGCCTACCATATGATACTGATAGGAGTATCTCTATTATTCACATGTAGCCGTTCCAACAACATAGAGCAAGGTGTGTATCGACACCAATATCTGAAAGAAACACATTAACCGCGACCCGGATTGGATGAGTACGATATAAAAAAAAACCGACACAGTATACGGGTTCAAGCCGTCGGTTATCGAAGCGACTTTGTTTCAAGTATCCACATTAAATAGTGATGGATATGGGTGCTAGCGGGCAGATAATCCATGTTTGATATTTACCGATGAAGCTGCTTGCCCGCCTCCTCCCCTCACTCTTAGTTCTACAGCAGATAACACGATGCGATCTCTATCAGGAACATGGCGACATAAAGCACTATTTGTGTGCGGAGACGCCCCTTCCCTTCAACTGTCAGACAGATGCAAACATTGTTCAACATCACTGGGTTTTTCTTTCTTTTTTATCTTTCAACTCTTCCTTCTATTTTAGAATTAATTTTAGAAATTTCCTTGGCTGCAGATGAATATTATTTTGTCAATATGAACAGCATTTTTTCCCCTAAGGTTCTGGTTATTTGTAGATCGTCTTAGGAAAAAATCCCCGCGTGGTTACAACTTGTACATCTTCCTCTCAAGGCAATGGGGCTTTTTTTTCAACAGCCTCTCTAAATTTGAGCAAAATGTGAAAAAGATAAAAATGAGTTCCTTCAAAACAACATAGAATTCATGTCATCCCCTTTTGTTTTTTATCTATTGTTTGTTTGATGGTCGGTTCGTTTTTCAACGTTGCCAGCAAGAATGCTCTCGCGGCTTGGCCTCGAAACTAATTTTTTGTTTTTAATTTCCTTGTTGTGACACAGACACATAGCAGGGATAGCACGTACCAAGATTTTGTGTCGGTCGATAATTCATTAATCATAAACAGACAAAAAGCATAGAAAAAACATACTATTGAAAATATACTCAACCCCAATACGAAAAGGCAGAAGCTTCTCAAAATCGTGTCTCCGCTTTATACCTTTTATCCTCACACGTACATAAAAAAAAAACGTTCCCAGTTGTCAAGCGCAACCAAAACACAAGTCGCCTGGATATAGCTGAACGCAGCTCGAAAATCCGGTGTTGCGACAGGTATTACATCTGAACAAAATTACTTCACGCTCCTTTTATTGAGCACACAATAGACAATGCTGATATTTTAATAAAGCATATCTATCTGTCTGTCTATCTATCTATCTATCTATCTATCTATCTATCTATCTATCTATCTATCTATCTATCTATCTATCTATCTATCCATCTATCTCTATCTTACTCTCTCTCTCTCTCTCTCTCTCTCTCTCTCTCTCTCTCTCTCTCTCTCTCTCTCTCTCTCTCTCTCTCTCTCTCTCTCTCCGGCGTGAGGTTGAGAGTTTGCAGGAAAACACCTCAGGGATAAATCAAATAATAATACATCCAATTCTACACAATAGGCTGGGACCATTTCCCAGTACCCAGGTGACCAATTAACCAACCGCTTTGTATCGGCTCTCAGCGTGTAACAGCTCATGCAGCACTTCCGGTGATTGTCTCCCTTTGACGGACAGCGCCGGATCGCATGGAAACTCGCATTCAGCGCCCTCTATCATAGGGGCAAATCTCCACGGGGATGCAGGGAAGGGTCGCTGTCACGTGATATGGATATCTCTGATAGAGTTACTTCCCTGGATACAATCTCAATACACGGAAATTCGCGCGCATAAAAATTAATTATGAATGTCTCCTGATGTATGTGCAATGTATGGGCGAAATTAGTTGAGAGCTTGAATGGCTGTATCTTGATAAAGCTTGTCAGTTTGTGTGAAAGAAAATAAATGTAAGATGAGTTTACGTCCCCTTGGTTTTCCTGAAGGATTTCAAACACAGAGAGATTACTAGCTGAGGTTCGTGAACGAACGTGCGGACTTGCTGCTTGTCAGCCTAAAATACTGACAAAATGAGATAGGGGACCAAAAAAAAAAGCTTCATCCTTTCTTATATTGACAATTGTAACGATTATGAAATTTAACAAGTTAAGAAGTCATGATATGGAAATGAGTAACAATTGCAGCACCTTCATTACCATGAAAACGACATCATTCAATATGTTGAAGGTGTACAAATTCTGTGTTCCGGTACAAATATAATACACATGATGACGTATAGCACACTGTCCCTCCGAGTCAGTCTTTTGTGTTTTGTAAACGCATAAAAACTTAAAAACTTGTCGAGGACCCCACAACACAATACTGTCGTCTCCTACTACATTTCTTAACGTTTTCCCTCTCTCTGCTCAGGGAGTCCACACATCAACAGGATGGCAGAGGTCCTCCTACAGAGAGCGCACGATCCATCCAGATCGCACCTTCAAGGTACGTCCCTCATTTAGCGCGCCAGTCCCTTTCTTTGTCTCTCGCCCTCTGTCTCTCTGTCTCTGTCCCTGTTTTCTGTCTTTGGATCTATCTCTGTCTGCCACTCTACGATTCTCTGTACCTCTGTCTATCTGCCACCCTCTCTATCTGTCGCAATCTCTCTGTTTTGGTCTGTCTATGTCTCTCTTGCCCGATGTCTCTCTGTCTCTTTCTGTCTGCCTGTCTCTCACTCTATCTTTGTCTCTCTCTCGGACTCTCCATTTCTTTGTCAATTTGTCAGCCTCGCTCTCCCTCTCTGCCTCTGATCTATATCGGTCTCTCTCTCTATTTCTCTTTCTCTGTCTCTGTGTTTCTGTGTGTGTCTCTCTCTGTCTCTCTCTCTCGCTCTCCCTCTCGACCAATTTATCTACCTATCCATCTACCCCTACAAAAGGGTATCTGTCAATTTAATAAGTATATGGCACATGTCATTTTTACCATTATGGTATGTGTCAATTTCTGTATATCTGAGCCCTAAGGCAGATGTCCTAGTGTCCCTGTTCTCTAATTTTCTTACAGCACGTAAAATTGCCATACGTTTATCTTGGGTCTAGCTCATCCTAGATTGTCACGATGGACGTTGATAAAGCAGCATTGTGCAGATCTAAAGGAAATACATAATTGTAACTGTCATCTTTAACTCGTTGCAGTTACAATAATATGCCTCTAAACCTACAATACATTGTTCTTGTACTCACCTACTCCTTAACTCTACACTCCCTCCCCCAAATCCCTCCCAGAACTGCGTCAGACCGAGAGGGCCGGGCGGTTGTTCCGAATCGAGCAGGAGATCGCCAGGCGTCAGCTGGACAGGGCTCCACTGGACACGCGCTGGGCTCAGACACGTGAGTCTGACAAGTTTCTGCCTGTCTCAGAAGTGGCTTACAGTTGATACACTATGTCTGCTTGTCTTAGAAATATCTTATAACTGATACACTGTGTCTGCTTGTCTTAGAAGTGGCTTATAGCTGATACACTCTGTCTGCCTGTCTTAGAAATGTCTTATAACTGATACACTGTGTCTGCATGTCTCAGAGGTGGCTTATAACTGATACACTCTGTCTGCCTGTCTTAGAAATGTCTTATAACTGATACACTCTGTCTGCCTGTCTTAGAAATGTCTTATAACTGATACACTCTGTCTGCCTGTCTTAGAAATGTCTTATAACTGATACACTCTGTCTGCCTGTCTCAGAAGTGGCCTATAGCTGATGCACTCTGTCTGCCTGTCTAGTCTTAAAAATGTCTTATAACTGATACAATCTGTCTGCCTGTCTTAGAAATGTCTTATGACTGAGCAACTTTGTCTGCCTGTCTTAGAAATGTCTTATATGTGATACACTGTGTCTGCCTGTCTTAGAAATGTCTTATAACTGAGAAGCTCGATCACCTTGTCTTAGAGCCAAGACATTATGTCTGCCTGTCTAAAAACTGATAAATGTCTGTCTGTCTAAGGAATGTTAAAAGTATTTGTCTGTCTAAAACTGTTAAAAGTATTATGCCTGTCTAATGACTGTTAAAAGTATTATGTCTGTCCAAGGACTGATAAAAGTAAAGTGTCTGTCTAAGGAATGTTAAAATGTCTGACTGTCTAAGAACCGACAAAATTGTCCGACTGTCTAAGAACTGATAGAATTGTTTGACTGACTAAGAACTAGTAAAAATAATTATTTGTCTGCCTAAGAATATTATTGATAAAGTTGCACATGTGTGTAGCTTCATCAATTAGGTCCATAAAGGTTCTACTTGAGTGATTGTCAATAGAATCTTGTCTAAAAACCGAAGCACTCTGTCTTGCCGTCTGTCTTAACATTTGAGCACTGGACGTCCGATGTCAAATCACGATCTGATTGTCTGGCTGTCTTAGAAATATGGAGAACGAAACTAAATAACTTTATGTCACTGTCAATAAATACATTTCTTTCCTCTCTATATACATTTACTTCAATATCCCTCTGATGACACCTGCATTAAGTCTAATTCCGACGATCCTACTATCACGAGTTACTCCACATAGTTTGCTAATTCTTCCCAATCTCTTTTCAGGTTGATGCAAGCAAAATCTCACATGATCCTAGACCTTTACATCCCCTCTCAGAGGCGACAAGTTTTATGCGAACAACAATATCCTCCTGAGCTTTCATCCAGCAGTTCTTTATGATTTATACATTTGTTTGGATTGTGTGCTGAATGGATGCTGACTCGCTATAAAGGCTAACTGTTTATGATATTGTTTGCAAGAATGTTGACTGTGAAGAGTTTATTGCACTATTTAAGGTAGGAGTTTTGGGATTTGTTTGGTTTGGTATGTCGCATTCCAAGTCTAAACGTTTAAATCATTCACTAATACACGAAAGATACATGTAATCGTGGGCCCTATGATTATAAAAAATGAGTGATTGTGAGGTGAACGGTGTAAAATTGGGAATTTGATTGGCATGGCGTGTCACTGTGCAAGATAAACTGTTGTGATATGTAGAATCATTCGGCCGTACATTTTATAAAGAGGAAAATGGTGGGGGTGAAATAAACAAAATTTGCCCTGTACGGGCTGTTTGAAATTAAGCCTCATACCACTTTCTGCTTTGCGTATTGGTCTATGTAAAAAGGTTTGTTAAAGACATTATGACAAACATATAGCGTGTGACTCGTATGTTATCTGTATATATATATCATTGGACGAACAACGATATTGTTTGATCCAAAAATGTATGTGTGTTTGGATGGATGGATGTGTGCATGACATCGCAAACACTAGAACTGTTTCAGTACATGCAACATGCTGGCATAATGTTCACAAGAGAAGACGTTGAGTGAAGCGAAATTCTATTTAAAACTGTTTGTTTTATGTATTTCTCCCCAACCCTAGAGACTTTTTCATTGTTTTTAGAGGACAAAAGTTGGTTTGACCATCTGATCCGAAGCCACAAAACTATTTTGTTTTATTCTGCTCTCTAGAGATAATTTTCGGATGTCCCATTAAGCTCGTATAAATCAATGAAGTTGCAATTTTCATTCTTAGATTGTCGTTCCTTTTACTGTTTTCCCTTTGACCATCATGCATTTTTTGCACTACCTTAAAAAAAACTTAGAGTCAGTAACTCTAACATAAAGCGCCCAACAACACCCGCGCTATAAGCACAGACGTCAGAGCAGACGTGGTGAGATGTTTAGCGATACAGGGGACGGTTGTCACTGTCAAAAGATTGAACAGGTTGATGTGAGAATTGGTAAAACAAATAGACTGACTTTTTAAAAGTCTCAATGTATATTTCTCTTGACTGCGGAAGCCAAGGCCATCATTGCATGTTGATCTTCAGAAACACTGATAGCGATATCTGTGCGGTCATAAGCTTGGACACTTTTACGATATACACTGTATATCCAGGCGAGCTAACCAAAGTACCCTCGTCATCTGCCCCCACCACTCGCCACTGTCTCTATTTCCGTCCCGGATATCACAAACAAAGGTCTTCCGGTCACTCAATTGGTCATCACTTGCCGAACTGAAGCATCCAACCTGGCCGTCAAGTAGGCGAAGGCAGGAAACGCCCGGAGCAGGCGTGTTCGATACCATTCACTTTGTACACTGCGAACAACAAGGTGTTTAGCTGACTGCATCAGGCGTGACCTTTTCACGTCTCCTGAGTGGCGAGAATCAATGGAGCGAGCACTACAGAATCAGTTATCGGAGGCAGTCAAAAACTAGATCTAGGTCTGAATTTAGGGAATGTGATTCCACAGAGATTTGCTGCACTTAGTTGGATGACTTGAATTACGTTGAGCAGAACTGCTCAATATCCCTAGAGTATCATCATTACTCCGTGTTATATTAATTCCGTTGTCGAGGTCTGTACGGACTCTGCGGCTCACACGGTGACACAAGCACGTCCCTAAGACATACGGGTTTCTGATCACTCATTGGCTCCGTAGTTCTAGGATACAGTACAGCTATGATTAGACGTCGGTGCGGGCTACGCTATTGCAAGGCCTTTTGTGCCCTCTTTTAATAACTATAACTGTCGCACCGTTTAGCCCCACTCATTAATTCACGGGCGTGGTTGCTTGATAAGCTAAGTAAAACCTGAAGGAAAGCTTACATCTTCTAAATTACAAATATCTCAGTGAATTGACATACCCTATAGCTTGGGATACACAGACAGGAACATGAGGCTGGAAATCTTGAGGCTGTGCTGGTAGATGGAGGAACGTGAGGTTTAGTGACAAAATGTTTTTTGTTTTTTTTTGTCTTTGTTAGCTCAAGGGGAAATCTGTGATTGTATCAGAGATGAGAGGAAGAGACAACTTGTCATATATAAATACATCACAGAAATGGAGAATAAATATTGTCTTTGCTACACATTTCAGAGGAAGGAGCAACATGACATTGCTCTCAGGGTCAGGAAAATAATTTTATTGTAATAGATGTAAGAGAAAGGAAAAAATAATAATTGTCATTGATACAGAAGGCAGAGAAAGAAAGAATGTGCTTCTGTTGTGGAGGTCACAGAAAGAGATGGATAATTTTGTTATTGTAGTAGAAGTCAGAGATTATTGTTGTAGAAGACACAAAAACATGACAGGATTTGTATCCCGCGCTGGAAAAATATGACATTTCACTAATATCGAAGAGAGGAAAAGTTTGTCATTGTTAAAAATATCAGGAAAGAGAAAAAGTGTAACAATATTACAAACGTCATAGAGCATTTTTAGACCCATCGCCATAAAGAATTCACGTTGCTCGCTTGGGGAACTAAAAGAAGTCCAACTAGGAAAGTTACTTTTTATGATCTACGACTTAGCATTACTCAGTCCACATTGTGGTGAATGTTTTAACCGTCCTGCTAATGTCATATTAAGACGTACTCATTTAACAGGAACCTCTATCGGACTTTCATCTAAGACATTTTATTCACAGAGGCAGAGCGGAGATACCGGGACTCATATCTCGATCGGTCCTATACTGACAACTTCCCAGCCAGTCCTAAATAAAGGCGGTCTAGTTGGGGACAGAACCCCCGGGCTTCTGGAAAGAAATCGCGCGCACTGCCGACTAAGGTTTTGTTGCACTTCGATTTTCTTCCAGCGATGTCGTAAGAAAAGTTAACAGAGCTGGTTCTTAGTTGTATCGCTGGACTAGAAGTTTTGCTTTCTACTTCGCGTTTACATTGTTTCCAAATAATTAACGTTGACAGTTAAGACCTAAGCGGTCACGCGTCGACCATTTCGGAAAACTTATGGGAGCAATTTATAGTCTTAGCATTGTTCTTAAAAATAAGATAAAAAGTAAACTTTATTTGTCCACAAGTGAAGTGGGTTGGTTTTATCAGTAACAACAGTAAACTGAAACATTTACATTTAAACGTGTAGAGCCTAGTCTCTCCATATCTCTCTCTCTATATATATATATATATATATCTCTCTCTCTCTCTCTCTCTCTCTCTCTCTCAAGAAGTTTGATTGACTAGGGCATGTAAAGATTCTTATAAGAGAGAGAGAGGGAGAGTCCATGAGTCGACATGCGTATTATCTTGATTGGATAGATAGAGAGAAAGAGAGAGAGAGAGAGAGAGAGAAAGAGAGAGAGAGAGAGAGAGAGAGAGAGAGAGAGAGAGGTGTACGGGGTGGATCTACTTTGCGAGTGTTTTTATGAGAATGGTATGATATGGCGTGTTAAATCCTATTTCGTTATATACGATCACGAGTGGCCAATTTAGAGACTCTCTGAAGTTCTTGGTGATTTAGACGTTGTTAATGAAAGTTGCTGTCTGAAGTTAAGCGTTTGGAACTGGGAAAACGGGACTTAAATAACCCTGGAGGCAGTTGGCGCTTCGTGGAAGTAAACATCTTAAATAACCGTAAAAATCTAGGTTCATTTCATGGAATATCTGACCTCAGTCAATTTATTTATTTGTGCATTTGATCACATTCATATCAAGTTCGAGACATATATTTTTATCTGTACATCTAAACATTCTTCGTAAGGTTACTCAATCAATTAATTTTACTGTGTATTATTGTGTTCACGTTCATGTTGATTTCTTTGATTGACTACATCCTCATATATGTTTTTTTTAATATCATCCAATATTGTTCTTTTTTTAGAGCCGGCAAGATGCTAAGTTTTAAGAAAGGTTTTGGGTAATTGGGCTGCTACTCCATAATTTTATATTGATTGGTTTCTTGACGTTCTAATTCAGCAGCTAAGCTATATTATATGTAAACGTTGGAATTTCTTACGTGCTACCACGCAAAGACAGACCGAGGATACATTGACTTCTGTCTCATTATACTGATCCAACTCATTCAAAATGTCTGCTTGGTCAGGATTCGAACCGGGGTCTTCTTGATTAGAAGTTGGGCGCTTTATCAACTGGACTACTACATCTCTCTGCTTGACTTGCCACATTGGTGTGAAAAAAATTGAGATCGTGTGAAGGTCTCTTGTAATTAAATTTTAGTATGACACAATCTCAGCAGATGAGTGGGAGTATGGACAACGATGGCGATAATCACATTGCGTAGTAACTGATTCCAACGTGTGGATCCGTTTTTACATTGTTTTTTTTTTTTCTCCATGCTATATCTTCATATTATCCCAATGTGCGAGTGATGCAATATTTTATTTATAACCTTGCCGTGGTGGGATTCTTTTATTTTTCCTTTTTCCCCTACCCCCCCCCCCTTTTTTTCCCCCAAGTATTGTATTTTATTGTTAATTCTTTAAATAATTCATCTTGGTTTTTCTTCTGTTATTCCAACATACTCATTCTTGTCTTTCTAAATTGATTTTAATTAAACTTTATGTGCAATGCACTATTTCTGCACTCTTTCTTTTCAGCTTTGTTTTGTTTTCAAACGTTTACTGTCGACTTGTGGAGATGAAATAGCGACCCAGTCTTTGAAGATGTGAATTCTGTGAAACATCGCTTAGATCTTTGTTTATTTACAGTTGTTGATGGTTCACCTTTCAATGCTATAAAACAGTCGCCGTCAGGTTCTGACGATTCGTCCTCATTGTTATATGACTGTCTCCATCAGTTTGTGTTGGTTCGTCTCCCAGTCTTCTAAGCTGATGTGCCTCTTGCATTAGATCGTTATTCCGCATAGCACAGAATGGTTTGCTCATTAATGACTGAAAATGTATGTTCCTAGTTTTAAGGAGAGCACCAGTCCTGCTCTGTACTTTAGCTTTTTCATGACTGAATGCTGATAAGATAATTTAATCTATCAGGAATATGCTGCTAAGAAACTGTTGTTGTTGAAATAAAATTATATCATGTATACCTAACACTAACCGTTTATGTGATTCCTACAAACATGCCACATTGGCTTACTTCGTTGTTGTTGTTTTTTTTTTGGTGCAATATGAAATGGACTGTCTGTTCCTTTGAAACATCAGATATGCGTGTAGTTCAGTTTGTTGGGTCTAGTGTTTATTAAAACAATGTAAATTTTACCTTTAGTCCGATTTCTTTTCCCATGAATAATTTTGTGGAATTCATGAATACAATGCACTTCATCTCTATCATTGACTTTCGTTTGGTTTTATTTGTTTGTTCGTTTGTTGTTGTTATTGTTGATGTTGTTGTTGTTGTTGTTGTTGTTGTTGTTGTTGTTGTTGTTGTTGTTGTTGTTGTTGTTGTTGTTGTTGTTGTTGTTGTTTGTGGTTGAGTTGATGCCAGTAGCTTGTTTTTGTTGTTATTGTTGCTTGGTTGTTCCACCTTGTTATCCCAAAGAGGATCCTTCGAGAGAATTTTTTTAAAACTCAACTTAAACTAGAAAAAAAGTTTCTTCGGTTAAATTTGAAGATCAGTGAGCAGTACTTTAATTGGCTTACCCATATATCCAATAAAGAGTATTATGTCTAACTTTCGCCTCCCTAGCTCAGATTTCTACCCGGTGAAGGCATGATCTGCCACCTCAAATCTAGATCTACTTAGTACAATAATAATAATCATTTGAAAATTTCCAAGGGAGGTGCTTTCTTATGAAGTTCACCTACTGGTAGCTTTGGTATTCGTAAGACTAAAAACATCGAATTAAGTCAATTTAAGAATTCCATTAAGCCAACGCCGCTACAGTTCACTTTTACCCAAACCATTAATTTTGCTAGCTGGGTAGCAAAAAAAAAAAACACAACAAAAACATCAGGTAAGAAAAGAATTACTTTTATTGCAGAATCATGAAAAAGCACCATGTACGTTCTGAATTTAATGTTCTTGTTTGGTAATAGGCCCTACACATCCAAAGACAGTTATCTTTTTTTCTCTAAAAACAGAGCCAATGTTGTAGATCTAGTGATCTGCTGGGCAGGACGGCGATATAATATGAAGGCTTACGCCGCGACGTAATCTACGTCATGTTTGTGTATTCTACTCTAGATCTAGATCTACTTTGTTTGTTTGTTGTTTTTTAATAGATTTCTACGGGTGTATTTATTAAATTCTAGTGATCTCAAGCAGAAAGGAGAGAATTCGTGGAAGAATTTGATAGACATGATCAATGTTGGAAAACATTTAAATTACGATAAATAACAACTTCAGAAATACCAAGTTCTAGGCCTGCTAATTACGCCATTGGCTCGGTGACTCTCCCCCTACCCCCTTACTGGCTCAACAAATAAGTCAGAGTCGTTTTCGCGAAGATCGAGTGTTTCTGGCGGCAGCCACAAGAACTCTAGAGTGTTTTTGGCGGTTGCCAGGTGGACTCAGAGTTGCGCTGACGAGAAGGTCAGAGTGGCGTGGATTTAATTTCGCTAAGGGAGATCGCTCTAGAAAGTTTATTCACTATTGAGGACGATGAAGTGTGCTTTCCCTTTGGAGCTAATAACTTCCCGTTAGTTACAAATAGTAATCTGACACACTAAAAATTTAAAATAAAAAAAAAGGGGGGGGGGGGGGGCCGGGGGGCTGCTGTAAAAATAATGTTAAGAGATGGGGAAATCATGTGTTATTAAAAAAAAAGGGGGGGGGAATATGCGTAATTATATATTTGAACGGCCCCTGAGAGGACTCTTTTAGCTAGTTAGGCCTTCGGCTATTTGATTTGTTTGTTTGTTTCTTGTTGTTTTCCCTCTCTTTTTTTTGTAGACTTTGTAAAAAATCGTGCGCATTCTAATAACCCATTCGGTAAACGGGGAGTTCGCAGATCTGTGGTATTAGTTCTGCAAAATTAATATTAAAATTAAGTGTTCTGGAAGGTTCAATAAAGCCGTAACGTTAAAACAACCTTGTTCATTCTTTCGTCTGTTAGTTCAAGTTGGTGACTGCTTCATCATCATTTATTCATCTAAATTTGTGGTGTTCTGATTTTACTTACAGGAAAAGAAAAGCCAAACAATTGTCAAATAAGCTAGAGCATGAAAGCAGATATCAATTTTTTTTAAATCAAACCAGACCGGAAAGAATAGCTGGCAATGGTTTAACTGACAAAACTCAGGGATAAAGGTATTATACAAACAAAAAACGAAGGGATGGAAACATTGCTACACGATGTAGAAACATCGTTACGAAATCATCCAATGTTAAATCCCTAGGACCAGATATCACGCCTAGGGCCTACAGGTGACCACAATCATTCAAACAAAACACCTACATCGCTGCAAAAATAGGGATTGTCTGTGGGTGGCAAAAAACTGGAAAGAACAATAGCTGATTATCCTACACAATAACGGGTACAAGAGAGAAGACTGCAGCAACCACAAAACAGTAGCGCGGATCAGTCATACTGATAAAATCACGATGTTCATCATATTGGACATACTAAAGAGTAAGATAGTCGAAACCTGCTGAGGAGCAAGCTGGATTTAGGCCTGGTAGAACTGCAGGTGTTATGTGCGCTCCAGATCTTGATAGAGGAAACAACCTAAGTTCACAAGGAACATACAACTTTTCTATGGCTACTGAAAAACATTTGATAGGGTGATTCATGCTCCTTCTCTTCAAGACTCCCACAGCAACGGGCTTCCCAACCTATCTCGTCGTCGTTGTGCGGTCATATCAAGTTCAAAAGGCGAAAACTTGATGGCCCTTTTAAATTATAAAAGGCGATATCCCAGCAAAAAATATTATTACTATCTAATTTCTATGTCATAATTAAATGGTATTTTAATGTGTAAAAGCGCCATGAGCTGAATTTATTGCACTATAAATCATCTATATTACATGTATCATTATTATAGCACTACGTGCCAATAACTACACAGAAGCCACAAGTTCAACAGCAAACAAACTTAATGCTGCATAAGAAATAGTCTAGAAATGAGTACAAAGAAAACAAAATTTATGCGCATTGGAAAAGAAAGAAAACAAATCAGTTGATATTGGCATTGCTTAATTGGAACAATTCTTATGATTAAAAACTTAAAATACAACGCAGTTATACATTTATCAATAAAAGTAAACAATGTAGTGAAGGGTAAAGATATCGTTTAGCAGCTAAAACTTAAAAAAAAAAAAAAACCAACAACAATCAAACAAACAAACAAAAACAGCCACAATCATGAAATGTTTCATGCGGATAGTCATGACACCCCGAAGCGGAGTGATAGAACCATCGAAAAGCGATAAGAAGAATATAAAAAGTATTGAAATACGGTTATACATTATCATGTCTGATCAGGACAAGTTAGAAAGAAATTGGCCATTGTGCCCTCCCGATTCGGGCTTGGCGTGCTATGTTTCCATGTCAAGAACCCTGCGCTAGACTGGTTCACACTTCACAGTAGCTGGGCCCCTCTGTCCACTCTTTCATGTCGTTGTATCAATTCCTGCTGGGTCTGTCTTTCCCTCATGTTCCTTCCATGCTGCCTGTTACTAGTGTTAGGTTTGTTTTTTGTTTGAGCGATGCTGTTATGCCTTGCTATGTGACCAAAACAAGACAGTTCGCGATGTCACATACTTTCCATTAATTCTCTTTTAAAATCAAGGGTTCTCAAAACTTCTTCGTTTGTTACTGTTATTGTAACGTATTTTTGCTAGTCGACTAAATACCTACATCTCGAAAGCTTATAAATTAAGTACCAGAAATGTTAGCTCCAAACCTGAACAGCAGATCAAATACTCAAATTTCACCTCATTTCTCTCCCTTGACGAAAATGTCAATATGAGTGACTTCCGGTTCTTGCGAGTTACGAGCGTTAAACACTGATCAATTTAGTTTTGCGGAAAGTGTTGCAGAAAATATAAAGCATATTTTATTTAAGCAAAGAATCTCCACACGTCACTAAGCTATTGCAATATCTTTTGGAGCTAGATAACAATTATTTAAATCATACCCATTGAATCGATTACGGTTTTCTACCATGCTTAAGAATAAGAGCATCTAGATCTAGAGACTCGCCCAGACCAAGATCTACCGCAATCTTGAATCTACAGTTCCTCAATCAGGTATAAATGTATCTAATCTAGATCTAGATCTGCTCGTACTCACTCTAACAATGCCATAAATAGTGATGTTTTATTTTTTCTTAGCTCGTACTACATCTAAATGCGAAATTTACCCTTAGAGATTCTATTGACTAGACTAGATCTAAATCTAAGAATCATAGAATGTCAGAATTTAATTTCAAAGAGATTAAGGCACTCCTTGACTTTTGTGGTCCCTAGCCTGTGGGCGATTAAATAGATGGTGGGTGGAATTCGATAGGCGAGTGGGGGGATTTGATTACATCAGAGTTAGCCAACTAGGCGTGCCGCCAACTAGTTGAGTGAGAGAGAGACATACAGAGCAAGTGAGTGTGAATCTGTGATGTGAGAGAGATAGAGAGAAAGTTGAGTTGGTTGCTTAACATATCAATTATGCTTGTTTATGTTCGTCTCCACCCCCTTCCCCGCCTGCATTCTACACATATATTTAAATAAACAATTGAATACAAGGCGGATTTAAAAAATAGAGCCTGTACACTGAGGTGATGCTAACTTTCAAGTTGTATTTGAGATAATATGTTGATATAAATTCTTTTATTGTTTTATATACATGTATTGTTTGTGTATTGAAGGAGCTAGAAAACCAACTAGATTAATTTTTTTTAATGAGTTTTAAAGTATTTTTCTTTTTTTTTTCGATTTTAAATGTGTGGCCCTTGTCGATTTTCAGATGAACCAAATATCCCGTTTTTAGAAACCTTATATAGTTGTTGGCAAAATAAGGCAAAAATTGGACAATTCTTCCTTCTTTGATAATTCTGCATTAAAAGCAAGTATGAGGCTTTGAAATTTAAATGTTTTAACTCCAGTTCCTTTAGTTTAAATCATCGAGAATCTAAGAGCTGTTCAAATACCCTTTGTTATCCTCACGTGTTATCCCCCTCTTTAAGAAAGACGTCATCGATACTCTTCTCGTTTAAAAACAGAAAGGCCTATATAAATAGAATCAAGAATGCGCAGTGGTCCAGAAATCGGGGTTTTGCACTGAAGACAAAGAATTTAACGAGATTTTACATTCAAAGGGGGTGTGCTTCCGGCTAAACCGACAAGGCGCACCTGTTTTCCGGACTTTCACTTTCGTTAAATACTGTGACTTTGTGCCCAGGAACAAGCATAAAATACAATCGTTCTGTATTAAACTTCCCTGTAAACAACGGAGCTCTTCTTGTTTTGCGGTATTTAGAGTGCTATTAGTAATTTTAAACCTGTGCATCTTATCGACAATGTTGACGACAGTGGTCTTAGAATTAGATCATCTATCTACGGGCCGATCAAGTTTCCTTTTTTAGCTCTTTAGGACATTTTAAGTGCAACTAGAAGAAACGCAAAATTGTGCGCATATTATAAGTATAACTGAATGAATAAAAAAAATTTTTTAATAAAAAAATATACATGATTAGCTCGGAGTAAACAAACAATAACAAAATAACAGAACAAAAGTGTTGAGGCTACTCACATTTCAGGGGAGGTAATTAATTTCTAAGGGTGAAGGGAAATAACTTAACGTTTGAATATATATTTTTTTACGCATTACATGATTAGTTTTTAGATTTTTAACCATGTTAATTAATGTTGCAAATGTATTTATTAATTTTAAGAAGCCTCCAATCTTAAAAATTAAAATAATTATTAGAACAAATTTAATCTACGTTTTTTTTTTTTAAGTAACTCGTTTTAATCTTATGCAACAACGCTTCACTTACCTTCATCAAACCCAGGACTACAATTATTGATGTATTATAGCAAACTTCAAATTCAAATTTTACGAAAAGTAAAAATTTGTAGCTTAAATTAAGTACATTGAAAGAACCAATGTAACTTACTATCCTGACGCCCAGCAATCAAAGTTATGAAATTACACCTGGGCTTGGTGGCATCCTGTACAATGTATAAATTTTAATATTTTTTTTTTCCATTTTAAGTGAAAGAGGGCAAAGAATTAAAAATTTGATGATATAAATCAAATTTAAAACAAAAGATGATTTGAAAAAATAGGACGCAAAAATGTAAATACAAGCCTAATAGAAAGCTATAAGAATCTGTAGTTTATTGTGAATTATTGATGTGGGCAGGTCACATAAAACAACTAATAATGTTCTTCTACTGTTTTTATAATGAGCCAATTTTTTCAAGAAGATTGGTACTTTTTTGTGGTATTCTTTGGCTAATTTTTCAAAAAAGGTGTCTATAGTTTTCTACTTGATTTTAAATAAGATAAGCCCTCTTTTGTTATACAAGTCCTCCTAAAGTTAGTAAATGCCTTCTGTTCACTCTTTCTCCTAATTTTTTTTTACAGACAACCAAGTGATCATGTCATCCAAGTGGCAGCCGACTGCGACTGTGGATAGAGGTGCTCTCCCTGGGTCTGTCAAACCTCTGGTCCCGGAGGTAAGGTGGTCACCCAATGTACCCTTATACTTGCCCCAGTAAGACTAGGAGCGCTCTGTGCTTAATATGCTACTTTTGTAGGTTGAGGATATCAGTGCTTAGAGAGAAAACAACATTGCGCCAAATTTGTTATCCTTCTAACTTAATAAATCCAAGCCAGCTTTCATAAATTTATCACAAGTATTGTGAAATCTATTAAACACAAGCAATGTTTTATTGATAATCTAGCTGTTGGTGTAAATTCAGTATCATCAGCTGATATTATCAGTTAATTAGCTGTACTGAAAGTTGTTGAGCACCAATGGTATTAAAATGAATGAAATGATTACAGTACACCTCAAATACAACAAACTCGAACTCAAAGAACACCCTTCATTCAACAAACAGATAAAAATCCCAAATTTTTCCCCTTCTTTGTCTTTAGTAAACTACCTTTGATCCAACAAACTCATACCCATACTCGGATCCAATGAACCGTAGACATGTGGGAAGCTTGAATAGCTGCATACCAGACGCTAAATCTAGTTTCAAATTAGACCGCCAACAATCTATCAGCTTGTCTCTAAAGAATAACACCTCTCTCTTAATGATTAACATCAAGTTCACAGTAAAAGGCATGGGTCAAGGAATGAAAAATGACAAGTGGCAAATGGAGGGGGGGAGGGGGGCATAGGGGGGTGACAGGAGGGGGGGGGAGGGGGGGGGGGGGGGCATGAGATAAGTGGCAGCCTATGGTCGACCGATGAGCATAGTAGATCATAGAGATAAAGCTGCTTGTTTGAACATGGTATGTGTGTGTGCAGTTGTCTAACTAAGAGGCAAAGGGAGAAGTAGGCAGGGGACTGAAGTGGGATTTACTTAACACTATGTACATGCCAAAGGGAGGCACTGTATTGGCAGCACAAAACCTTGGATTCAACGAATTATTAAAAATAAACGGGTGAGTTTGTCGAGTCAGAGTTGCACAGCCTTCTACTTTTGACTTAGCAATGTTATTATTTTGTAATCCTTCCTCCAAGGAACAAGGCAGCGGCTACATTCCAGATAAAATAGTGAAAGCAGAGAAAAGAATCCAAGCATACCCCTTTGACACGGAGGCGTGGAGCATTCTCATACGAGATGCCCAGGTAAACATATCTGGTTCTTTCAACTGTTGCAATGTATATGTTGAATTTTATTTGCTGAGAATATTCCACTAGAGTGACAGGTTTTTTTTTCCTTCTTGACCTTGTAACCGGTATATTTAGGCTTGTATGAGACATGTAAATTTAAAGGCCTTGAATGAAACAAATAAATTTTGCAACTATTTGTACCTCATCATTGTTTTATGGGAAGCTGTCAAGAATTAAGATGTTGCATTATTTACATATTCATTTAAAGTTTTTATTTTCAAAAGTTTACAATTTTTTTTTTTTTTTTAAACCTTAATGTCTTACCTTGCTGGCCCGAAAGCTTCTTGTCTCAATACTTTGTCCCACAATCTTAACTATAGTATATTCTTGCTTCATCAAATTGTATTATCCTTGCTGCCAAATTAATGTGCGGCCGCTGTGGGAGCAGGGACTTTAGAATATCTTGTTTTGAGATATTTAGTAGACTACGTTTTTCTGTTTCTCAGCCTGTAAAAGTTAATTTAGACAAATTAATTTGTCCTTTTCATAGGCCTTTACACAAATGCACAAGCCTCATATGAACTCAACTAGTGAGTCTCTGGCAATAAAACCCAAAATTCATTAGTCCTTATCCTATATTTTAAAGCTTCATTTTTCTTTGTGAATGAAATATCTGGGAACTCTGGTTGCTATCCTTGTAGAAAGAAAGTTCCAGACTGGTAGTATTTTTAAAATAAATTTTATTTTGGCAGGCTTTTTAGTCTTATTTTCTTTCAGATCTCTGAATTCAATAGATGTGAGATATTCCACGACCAATTCAGAGCTTTTAAGCAAAGTCCCGAGATCATAGAGATAAAGCTGCTTGTTTGAAATGTGTGTGTAGTTGTGTAAGAGGCAAAGGGAGAAGTAGGCAGGGGACTGAAGTGGGATTTACTTAACAATATGTACATGCCAAAGGGAGGCACTGTATTGGCAGCACAAAACCTTGGATTCAACGAATTATTAAAAATAAACGGGTGAGTTTGTCGAGTCAGAGTTGCACAGCCTTCTACTTTTGACTTAGCAATGTTATTATTTTGTAATCCTTCCTCCAAGGAACAAGGCAGCGGCTACATTCCAGATAAAATAGTGAAAGCAGAGAAAAGAATCCAAGCATACCCCTTTGACACGGAGGCGTGGAGCATTCTCATACGAGATGCCCAGGTAAACATATCTGGTTCTTTCAACTTCACTGGAGCGATAGTCTGCCTAATCTTGTCTCTTGAACTTTAATGGGTTATCTTTATCACTTCCTGTAACAAAGTTTTCTTTAAATATTTTAATGTTTCTCAGCTCTACAAAAACCCAGTGGAACATTTACTCTGGCTTTTTTTTTTTCTTTTGGGGTATGAGTGGTATATTAAGGCATATAGTTGGAAATGGGCCCTTGCAAATTTTCATCTGCCTTGGATATGGCATTTAAGAAGACTGATTCTTTTTTCATATGCTTATTCATGGTGTCATACTTTGTTGCTTGTGCATACAGAAGTAATTCTGACAGATTTAATTTGGTGGTGACCAGTATAGATGAATAGGATGCTGTTTGATTTCTTTGTCCTTTTTATTTATTTTTTTCATATCTAACTTTTCACATTTTATGAAACTCTATTGTTCAGATGAAAAGGATTGAGGATGCCAGAGGGATCTACGAGAGACTAGTCGAGCAGTTCCCCAATGCAGGCAAATACTGGAAGATCTATATCGAACATGAGGTTTTTTTAATCAATTTTTACTTTTTAGTGCAGAGCCTGGTTCTAAGAGTCCCATTTCCTGTGGGTGTGGGTTGATTGTGTGTTTGTTGAGTTTAGTTTGGTAAAACCCTTTATATCGGGATCATAACATTATCTCGTACTGGTTTTGCATTTTATTTGGACTTCATCTTTGTTGAGTTCATTACACAAAATGATCAATTTTAATTTCAAATGATTGGCAGTTCTTGAGAGTTTTTTCTATTATAAGACCTATATGGAGGTGGAATGGGGAAAAACAAGCCATTATCGTAAGGTTCCTTGCATTGAGTTAACAACAAAATTTAGAAAAAAATAGTGTACTTCAGATCATGTAACCTTTTAGTCAAAGCATTTTAGAATAAGATATAAAGGACTGCCAAAATTTCCCTCTAGGTTCTAAAATGTTCTGTGAGAACATGTGCACGCTCAGATTGCATACCATTAATTTTTAAGAACAACAAGAAAACCACCTTGGGTCTAAATCTAGCCCTGTCAATCTAGGCCGAGCCAAAATGAAGAAGGCCTCGTAATTCTTAAGTCGCGTTGTTTCCTATGTATAATGGCTGGTCATCCTCTTAGTCGGAACTAGATCTTGGCTAAGCCTTACAGTATCACCTGTGAATCATACAGCGTCAATACAGTAAACGTACACAATGCGCATGATTTCCAAGAAAGAGAGATTTAGGGTACATATTAATGAAACTCAAAACCAAAGCCCCACATTGTTCCATTGTTTGCAACAAGACATACTGAAACATTTGGTGGATTGGCGTAAAAGTTCAGATACTTATATTGGATAGTGTTCTAATGAATAGAACACGTTCGATTTGCTTCGACCAAAATCTGATCTAGATCTAGACCAAGTAACACGACGTTGAGAATGAAGAGTTGAGAGCATAGGCCTAGGCCCTACTAAAGCTCTTCCTCTGTTCCTCGTTCGTTTTCGTCTCTCTCTCTCTCTCTCTCTCTCTCTCTCTCTCTCTCTCTCTCTCTCTCTCATGTCGGCATAATTAAATACCAACTCCATTCCACTTGTGGTAGGCCCGATTTGCTTCAACCAAGATCTAGATTTGTGAACATTTGAAAACATAGGCCTACTCAGTACTCTAGCTTTTCCTCCGTCCCTCGTCCATTTTCGTCAATTGCTAACTCTTGCTCACTCTTCTTCTCCTTTTTCTTCTTTGTCTTCTTCTTTGTTTCTCTCTATCTATCTCTCTCTTTCTTTGTCTCTTTCTTTCTTCGTTTCACTTGACCTTGACAGTGACACTGTCTCTATCATGTCCATTCCTTATCTAGTTGCCGTCTAGTTGCCGTCCATGACAGACTCAACCTATACCTCTCTCTCTCTCTCTTTCTTTCTCCCTCTTCCCCCCCCCCCAGTAAATTCAATGTTTTCACCATTACCAATGCTAGCTCTACTAGCTTCATCTTTTGTTTGTGCTTCTTACATTAGTGATATCCCGTTCTCTTTCTTCCTCGTTTTTTACTTTGTGCCCCTCCCCTGCCCCCTCCTCTCTTTAATTTTCTCCATTCCTCTCTCTCTCTTTGTCTCTCTGTGTCTCCGTCTGTCTGTCGCTTTCTATTCGTAGAGTTCCTACATACAGTTGCATCGATATAATGTTGATGACCACATTGAAAGTGAATAGTGTCTGTCGGTATTGAAACATGTTACTTGTATAGAATTTAGAACAAAGAAAAAATCATTTAGTTTGGAAGGAAATAAAAATGTCTCTAGAAATACTTGTTTGAAGCTTATTTTTACAAAATTTTCCGGGGGAGCGTGCCCCATGACCGCCCTAGTTTAGCTCAGCGCATGGCGATCGTTTGTTTCGCCTTCGGCGAAAGTTGCAGCGCTCCTATAGATCTTTAGTCAAAGTGTCCCTCTTTTTGGGTAACTCAGTTTGGCAGCTCTGTGATATGATGATTGATCAGGGCTCAATGAATGGGTTACAGACCCACCAAACAAAAAAGTTAACCTAACAGACATTGACATAAAGATATGCACTAAACAGCACTGACTCAAAGGCTATGGCTAGTGTAACTGTCATAACCTTTGTGTAACTCAATTAAATTTACAGTTTTTAAAATATTCACATCAAAGCATAGGATTAGTTGTATTTGCAGTAACTAATTCATCATGCATGAGGCTGGCCCACTTTGAGTGGGTGTTTACTGACGGCGTAATTCAAGATGTCTTGTGCCCGAATATTTCCTCAAAGTGCAGTGCTTTCAAACATAACATTTTGTCATCTGCATTCAAAAAATTAGGAAAAAAAAGTTCATATACCTATGCTTCTAAGTATTTCTACATCAATCCAGGTTTACAACAAAAATGTTTGCGGTGTGTAGTTTTTGACTTGCCCTTAAAGCAATAAGAATTAACAGGTCTTAAATTGCAATTTATAAAAGACACCATTGTTTCCGCTACCTATCCTTTTGCCACTATATGACTGTGAAAAAAGTAGAACAATTGTCATATCTTACCATGTTTTTATAATGAGGTCAAATTATTTCAATTTGATAGCTTTTGTTTCTTATACAGTTTTAAAAAGTCGCCTTTTCAAACTTTGTTTAGTACAGGAAGACTCTTGGAACCAATACTCTGCAAAGTAAATTATTCAATGTTACTTATATAATTTTACATACACATGCATACGGTACATAATTTATGTCAAAGATACCAGTACAATAGGAATTGGTATATATTGAGATTTTTTATGTCTTTGATAAAACATTTCCAAACAAAAATGAGTTTGTCTCACTTTTTGCCCAAGCCTTATTTTTTGGTTTGTTTTACATTCGCTTGATAAGCAAAAAGTTGTTGTGTTTGCTCATGCCTTGGATTTAAATATTTAATTCAAGATCAAGGTTGCTTTATAAATGATGTTTCAATTTTTTTTCCTCCTCTCATGACTGAGTCAACAGCTCTATGATTTGCTTGTAGGTTCACATATTTTTCTTTTATAAAATGTGTGCATCAACTATTCCATTGTGTTTGGCTTTCTTCAATATGAAGTATTATGTCTATTCTTGGTTTCCCAGAGTTTTTGTTGTTTTACCATTTCTGTATGTGTTGAACTGTGTTTCTTTTGTCTCAAACACAGGAATTGAATATTGAACAAATGTTTCGATTTTCAGAGCTGAGGAAAATATTAGTGAATTGTTAATGTATTCAGAACAAAAGCACTAGAAAAAACCCCCACTGCTTTTTAATTAAATTGTATTATAAGCAAGATACTGAAATGTTTACTCACATATCCCACTAGCTGACTTAATTTTTCTTTCGAAAGAAGAAAAATATTGTGCATCAAGAGATTACAAATATTTCCCTAAATGGCAAATGACGTGTGAGAACCTAGTCTTATGCTGTCAAACAATCCACAGAGTTGAAAATTTTAAGCCAATTTTCATGATAATTTTAAAGGATATCAAGTCAAGCTAAATCTGAGGGTGCACAGACCACAGTAAAACATGACCTCATGTTTGTCTATACTTTAGTAACTGGCTTAAATCTAAAGGGATTGCGGCACATTGCTAGGGACAGACTTGGCTGTTCCACTGTCTAGTGTCAGGTAAGGCAGTTTTGCTAGCTGCTTGTTTTTCTGATGGAAAAGGTGAGATGAGATCAGCGAGAGTAGATTAAAGTGATGAGGCAGGGGCAGTGATGGATGACCACATACGTGCAGGCCGGAAGTGTTAAAATGACTGTTTTCAGTACTTGCTCAATTTTTCTTCCTATTATGGGATTTAAAGCAGGTCTATTTTATCTATTCTCAGACTTCTCGCCATAAGCAGGTTCAATTGGTGTAGATTTTTGTTGTTTCAGCAAAACAAAACCAAAAAATATATATGTATAACTAGGCATAGAGAAAAAAACAGTGATTTTTTAAAATCGGAAATATTGTTAAAAATGGGAACTGCTGTATAAAGCTATTTCCATTATAAAGATAATTTATTCAGAATTCCTTCATAACATTAGATAACTTCTTCAGCAGGCATCCTGCCCAGTAAAAAAAAAAATTGTAAATGGTTAAAGTGATAGATTTAGTTTGTAAGCAAAAATGAGAAGGAAAATAAAATCAGAAACAGGATGAAATTAAAAACTGTTACTGTCACAACAGTTACTAATTTTGAACAAGGTGAAATGCAGTGGCACCATCCACCCATGTATCACGCCCTTAATAAAATGTCGGAGAACATGTTCAGTTAATAAAGCTTTAGGGATATTTAAGTCTGCATTTTTACTGTTAACCTTTAACTTTTTAAAACTACTACTACTACACCAGTAAAATATCTGGGTTTTTTTCATAAGTGCAAATGAAATACTGCCATGAACTTTCTTATTGAAGCTGTCAGAAGTAGGTCTAGGAATGATAGGAACTTGTACATTTATTAATGAAAATGAGTTTTTCTGTGTTTGCAGCTTTTTTTCTTTTTAATACTTTGAATATTTTATTAACAGCGAGAATAATAATGAATACGTCATGTCTGCCCCCCTCAATTTGAGATTTCAATAGTGTATTATCAATCGATGCCCAGTCAGCTCTCTCACGCTTGACGGTTTGGATAAAAATGCACTAGATTCACAGTGGAGTATTAGCCTCACTCAAGACAAAAGGGTTAAGTTCCCTTACAATGAAACAAAAGGGTGTCATGTTTAACTTTTCTCATTTCAAGTACATGTATTGTGTAGCAAGTTTGCGGATAAGAAATAAAAGCAATGAGAGGGATTTAACATTTAACGATGTAAAGAACTTATTTATCATAAAAACCTGGTGGAAATGGTATTAAATTAATGTTCTTTGTTTGATTCGTAATTCACACAAGAACATTGTGGATTTGTTGTGCAAGATAAGAAGAGTGTATTGCCTTTCCTTGTTCAGCTGTTCCATAGCAGTGCACATATGCGAAGTGATATAACTTTCTACTTTATATCAGGAAATGAGATTTAATCCAGACTGCGATGTTCGTACACTAAGTGTGTTAAATTCCAGCTCCAATTCCGTTACCACTGCAGTCCCAAGGGTACCCAGTGTCTGCAGATGGTCTGAATTTCTTGATGTCAAATTTTGAATCTTTTAGTTTTCATCTCAAAGAATCAAGATCTGCATTTGCCAGCCATAACGGACGTGCCATAATTATTATTATCATTAATGATATTTTTTAGACTTCCATGTTGATGCATACAACACTTACAAGCGCAGTTATTAATTGTATATATATGTTCTTGTTCTTGATTGTGATTCCACAAAGAAATAAACTTTGTTTTCTGTTGCCTAAGCCATATTGTTGCTTACATTTCTTCCTGCCAATGTTCTTGTTTCAGCTTAGGGTGAAGAACTTTGAACGAGTGGAAAAGGTCAGTGATAAGACATTGTATCTGTGAATGTGTGCGTTTGTTTAACTTTCAGTTCTAGATCTCTCACATGGCTAAAGGGGGAGCTTGGTTTACAATACTTTAAATCTTAATGTAAAAAAAAAAATTAAAAGGTGAAATAAAAACAATTTAAATCGAAAATCTATTAATATTCAACAAATTTGAAATTGAAAAGGGTAATGTAATTTGTAAAGGTAGAGTTGGGGCGGGGGTGATGTGATATAGATTCACTTGCTCTTGTTGAGTCCGTTCTTCCATTAGCTGGGTCTCCTAGTTTTTCTCTGCTAAGGGTTGTTTTTGAGATAATCCAATAATTATTCAAAGTACCAGAGTTTAGGTTGATGCTTAATCATTTAGATCTTAACTGGTAGTAGCATGTGCACATATATATTTTTTTTATTGCCAAGAGAATAAAAAGCTGTCTAAACTTGTAGTTTTTTACATTTTTTATTCAGTCTTGACGATTTTTCATTCTATGATACGTGTCATATTATCTTATTCATTTTTCTGTTTTCGGACCTTGCTTGTATGGAGTAAATTGTATAGTATTGAATAACATTATTTTGAAGAGTGTCAGAAATAATGCCTTTTCATAATATGTATTGTTTTTGCTCGTAAGATAAGAATAAACACATTTATCTTGCATCGTTTTCTTTGTAATGTGATTTTATTGGTGTTGATACCTTTTTGTCTGTGTTGTGGGTGTTTGTGTTTTTTTGTGATGATATTGTTTACTGCCTGTGTCGACCACTGTGACGCTGTCGGTGCAGTTGTTCCAGCGATGTCTCATCAAGGTGCTCAACATAGAACTGTGGCGGCTATACCTCAACTACATCAAAGAGACCAAAGGATCGTTGCCGTCATACAGGTACTGTTCTGTACTAAATATTTGCAAAGTTTTGTAGGCCTATATATGGTGAAACAATTCTTTTTGTCTTATTTCAATACAAGTGTGCTCATTTTTTAACCCTATTGTAAGTAATTTTTTATACACTTGTCCATACGTCTTGGGGAGTAGGCCCTTGCTTTTAAAATTGTCATAATGGATGTAATTGAGATATACAATTTCAAAGGAGCAATATATAAGATCTCAAACAAAAAATTATCATTTTACGTATTTTATTTTTAACAAATAACACATATATTTGTTGTACAGGCATACGATTAGAGTTTAAATTGTTCTCAACGTTTAATTGTCTACAAACTCATCTTCAAATTTTGTTTGATCATATAAATGTTTCACATGTAAACAAAGGTGCAAATCTATTTCTACTACAAGGACATGGCATGCTCTGATCTAGTTTGTGTATGTCACATGACAGAGGTTAGTGACAGACAAGTTGATTTTCCATCTACAAAACTCTTTTATTGAAAAGAAAAATGTTTATGTGGATATACATGTAAATTGTAATATTGTATTTACAGAGAAAAAATGGCTCAAGCATACGATTTTGCTCTGGAAAAAATTGGCATGGACATCATGTCATATCAGATCTGGGCAGAGTACATCAGCTTTCTGAAATCAGTGTAAGTAAGCCTTGTTTGACTCTAACACTATTGTACATCAAATCATGTGATTGTTTTCAAGTTTTATAAAACCTACTTACTAATTTAGTTATAATACACTTTTATTTTGTCACTGCTAAAATAAGACACTTACAGTGAATTTTAATATAACACATTTGATTAAATTTCATTGAAAATCTTCAAGGGCAATGAGATATATCGAATAGGACTCTAGAGATTGTAGGAGATGTAAAATTAATCTAAGAGACCAATAACTATAATTGTGTCAGTTATGCCGAGTTGTCTGTCATTGCCTTGGAACTATACATCACTCCTCAGAGAGGCTGTAGGTTCGTATGCCGAGAACCAGAGAATCACAGCTGTCAGGAAGGTCTACCAACGTGGCGTGACAAACCCAATGATCAACATAGAGCTGTTATGGAAGGACTACAACGCATATGAGACTGTGAGTGAAGCTTTGTTTAGAGAGGGATTCTCATGTTTATAGTTATATCCAGAGAAAAGATCTAACAGTGAGTTTTAGCCCAAGGTTTGACTCCTGACATTTTTAGTTTAACTGTTGTCTTTGCCTTTTTCTTCTGGTCTAAGGAATATTTGGTTTCTACATATATTTACCCACTCATGTTAGATACAAAACAAATAATGAGTTTTTATGTCGAACCAGCTATAGTGGGTCCTAGAGTGAGATAACCATTATATATATATATATTCTTTCAATCATGCTCATAATAAATGTTTATTGCCTGTTACTGTAATATCCTTTGTTTAACACACTGCATATATTGATGCTTCTTAGTCAATTTTCACAAGCCTGAATCCTTTTTTATCCTATGACATAATGATATACTTTCATAGATATATTTTATAATTACTACATTTACAATTACAGTCTTATAATATGGGTAAAGAACTCATTTTGTACATGAGCTACTGCTTTCATCTATATCCACTTAGAATTGATTTGGACAGTGTTGACAGTATTTCTATTGATTTTGAAGTTCAAGTACTACTCGTACCTTTAATCAGATAGCACTCCTCATTCCTTGGTGTTTGTTCTATTTCGTCTGGCTGTGTAGAGCATCAACAGCCTGATCGCTAAGAAGCTTATCGATGACCGCAGCCGAGAGTACATGAGTGCCAGGCGAGTGGCCAAAGAATATGAGGTGGCCACCAGGGGTCTCGACAAAAACAACCCGTCGGTTCCACCACAGAACTCATTCACAGAAGTGAAGCAGGTTAGTCTGATTCTGTAACCCGTCATTCAACCCCCCCACTCTCTTTATGGCGAACTCATCAGTCACATAACTTTAAAAACTATTGGCTACGATCATGTCAAAGACACTTAAGTAGTACAATACGAGAGATCATATTCAGATGGATTGAACACATTTTACTGTCGCTTTGAGCGCCACAATTTCAGTAAAGAGCATAGCTGGGAATTCACTGCAGTAACTCTTTTGGTTCATTGTTTTCCCGCGGAAACCTATTTTGCCATTCAAAAAAGTATCATCAATAGCATCAGCATCATTAGTATCAACATCATCAAATACATCAACAGCATCAGCAAAATTGAATTTATCAGCACCATTCACAGAGATAACATACTTATCAGAAGGAAAGAATTCGTGAGCCTGTGATCCTCAAAAGGAAGGCCCAAGATGATGGGAACCAAGCAAAGAAAAAGAAGTATCAGTCTTTTCTGTGGGTTTTTTCAGCAAGAGACAGTAGTTGGTTGTTGTTTTTTCTTTTCT
Source organism: Elysia chlorotica (assembly GCA_003991915.1). Classification (NCBI taxonomy): domain Eukaryota; kingdom Metazoa; phylum Mollusca; class Gastropoda; family Plakobranchidae; genus Elysia; species Elysia chlorotica. The sequence goes on along the minus strand of RQTK01000026.1, from coordinate 249,695 downwards.
TTTCTTTTATATATAATATATTTTTACATCTTTTTTCCCATTTATTTTTCATTTCTATTTTGGTAGCATTGTTATTCATCAACATTTGTATCTTTTTCTTTCCCACATTAATCCTTTTGTTCCTTAAATATTGTTTTACCATTATGTCTGTCATGGTATGATTTGTTTTCTTTTCTAATTTTTAATACCATTATATCAATTTAATTTACAGTAGTTTATTGATTAAGGTATTATTACTGTATTCTCAATGTCTGTTCAGCTTAGTAAAATAAATGGCATTTAAAACGGTCTAAATTCGTCAGCGTCAGGGAGATTAGGCCCCCTGGATCCTGGCCTTAGTGTTTCTACCCTGAAATGAAAATTTACAATTCCCAGCTAGTAAAGAACAAGAGGAGTTAAAAGCGCATTACATGAATGAATGGGTGCAAGTTCTCCAGGCGATTAATCAAAAAAGCTGAGGTGCCCTACCGTTCTAATTATTCTTAAACTGTGTTACCAGTAGTTAGCACCGATATTTACATATAATTTTCAATATGTCATTGCGAAAACACAGAAAACCAACAGTGGGGAAAACTAAAAAGTCACATGTCAAACAACTGAAGGATCTAAGACCTGTTGCTCTTACATCTGTTTTTAAATGTTTTGAAAAACTGGTATTGAGATATGTCTTAACAGCTGCAAATGAACAGTTTGATTTTTTTCATTTAGCCTATCAAAAAAGAAGAAATATTGAAGATACTGTGTTAATGTTTTTAAATACTATCCTAAAACATCTTGAGACACCCACAGTTTTTACGAGAAGTTTATTTGTTGATATTTTGTCTGCTTTTAATTCTATCCAGCCCAATATGTTGATGTCAGTGTTATTGTCTGGATTTTTTATTTTCTTACATTGAGAAAACAATATGTTAATATAAATGGTGTTAAATCCGAAACTATTGTCCCAGATATGAGGGCACCGCAAGGCTGTGTGCTTTCATCAATTTTTTACACTGTTTACACCAACGATTACCAGACAAAAGGCACAAACACACAATTAATAAAATTTGCGGGAGGCTCGTGCCTAATCAGAACTATAACAAACAAAGATTTTTACTTTGAAGAAATTAGTAAATCTGTGTCATGGTCCTAGATTAACTTTTGAAATATTAACATTAATAAAACAAAAAAGATTATTTTTTACTTTTAACGAAAAGAGATGCCCGCTTTAACACTGCTAAAAATGAAAGATGTACAAGCCTCACTATTGATTGTAAACTTTCTTTTATCACACAAAATCCTGATAAAAAAACTAACAACTAACCAACCACTGTACTTTTTAACGAAATTAAAGTCTTTCAATGTCAACTACAATATAATATTATGAAACATTTGTTATGTCTCCCGTATCCAAAGTTTAATATCTTTTGCACTTACATGTTTTTGAGGAAACCTATCAATATCCCACCCTCAAAGAGAAGACAAAATAAGAGAGAAAGCTTTCCAAACTATTGGCTGTGAACTAAACCCTTTCACAGACATGTATGTTTTACAAGTATTGAATAAAGCAAAATGTATAACCACAGACATAAACCACCCTCTTCATAATGAGTATCAAACTTTACTGTAAAAAAAGAGCCAGAACAGACAGATTTAAAAACTTATTTGTACCAGCCTTCATCAGATTGCTACAAAATTGCCATACTTAGCAAATTTCTTTTTGTAGAGGTATGTGTATTCTTGTATATTTGCGTAAAGAGGTATGCTTTTCAAAAAATAATTTTGACAGTGTATTATTTCAACAGTGTTACAGATAAATGTAAAATTGTTATTTTATTTTACTTTGTTCTATCATTATGTATTGATGTTGTTATATTGCATCAAATGTATATATGTATGATCATAAAAAATTTCGCTATGTGATAATAAAGGGTTTGTTATAATTATAATTTTATCTTACCTTGTGCACTGAAGTCAAACAGGTGAGGCAGGCCCCTCTTTTTTCCCTATCATAATGTTTTCTCCATATTTACTTGCTTTGAATAAGCTTTTTATGGTGTTTAACTGGAGGCCATACATGTTCTTTTTACATTTTCTTTGGCAAAGATAATGTATTTACTTGTATATTTAAAAAAATCATGAACCATATATACACAATTTTTTGAAAAATTTTCTATTTTATTAATTTTGTTTAAATAATTTTCACGTTCGCAGGTTGAGCTGTGGAAGAAATACATAGCATGGGAAAAGAAAAATCCGCTTCGCTCGGAGGATCAAACAATTGTCACAAAAAGAGGTATATGCATGTATTTTTTCATAAACATCATATTTTTTTTATGCCAATTTTTTCTCTATAGTCATGGATTTTTGGCTCATGTGTGTTATTTATAAAGATTTAGGTACTGATGTTTTGAGCTGTGAAAATGAGGGTAGCAGCGGTGAGTTCTATTCTAAAGGGTGAAGCTAAAAAAAATGTATGTGGAGCAAAGCATTTCTGTTGTTTGAATAAGATGGCCCTTATCTGTAACGTAATGAAATGAACTTGGAATACATATAAAGCTTTTTCACTCTTGAGCTGGTAGCAGAATGGGCTCTTTCTGAACAAGCCTGGGCTGTGTATGAATCAGACAAGAAAGAAGTATATCAAATATATCAAATTTTTAAAGCTTGTCTGTATTGTAATGAGAAAGGGTTGGCTTGCAGGGAAGGATTTGATTCCAATGTCAATGAGAGATTAGTATCTTCAACAGCCTCACATCCTCTACATGTTTTATTGCTACGCTACTTTTGTTTCTAAAATATTGAAGTTGATTGTGTGAAGATATAATTTTAGGAAATGCTAGAATGCTAACCATATGATATGGAGGTTTGGTGTAGGTAGTTTGCATCAAGTCAAGGGATGTGATCAACTCTGCATTAGTTGATCTCCAGTGGACATGATTAAAGACAAAAATTGAGACTGCTAAAAATATATGGTTTGGGGGGAAAAGGCCAAAGTAATGTTTGACATGTCATATAAGGTGGGGTGGCAAGAAGTGCCCAGAAGTATTTCTTCAATTCTTGTGCTGACTGAAATCGGTGCCACTTGTTGTTCCCTCAGTGATGTTTGCCTACGAGCAGTGCCTGCTGTGCCTGGGTCACCACCCTGACATCTGGATTGAAGCTGCCGCCTACCTTGACCAGTCCAGCAAGATTTTGATAGAGAAAGGGGTAAGTGCACATTTGTATAAAAGCACAGAATTCTTCAATCTTTTTTTTTTAGTCTGTATAGGTGAAAACTGCCGCCTTATAAAGAAAAATGTAAATGCACTATTCTTTAAGCTAAGACAGCAGGGATTTTTTTTTTAGTTCCTCAAACTGTAAAAGAAAATATATAGTAAAAATATTTTTGAAATTTATAAACTCCACAATAGTACACAAACTTAAGTTTTAGAATCAAATAGCACGGAAAAGTTCCTTAGGATGAAGTGGCAAGACAAAATAAGAAATGTAGAGGTTTAAAAAAAGGGCTAATCAGAGATCAATGGAAGATGAAGTAGGCATAAGAAGATGGCTATGGATAAGACACTCCTTGAAAGAACCACATAACAGCATTACATGGCAGGAACCAAAGTGGAACACTCGAGGACAAAGGGGCAGGGTAAGCTTGGTGAGACTTAGAAAAGATGTTTTAACAAGGATAAGAAACAAGCAGGCTGTGGATGGTGAATTCATAAAAAGAAGTAAAGCTTCCAACTTTTTATGCCCTTCCCAGACATTTACAGTTACATATTTCTATCAATGTTTGTGTTCACAGGTTATAAAAAACAACGTTGTCATATAATTCATATGTAAAATTATCTTAAAACAGGTTCTCAGGCAATGGTCAGCTCATTTTTCTATGACTTGTCTATGATGACAGGTGAATTGTGTGAAAATTTGCTAAAAACAGGCATGTAAATTTTCGAACAATTGTAGGAATTCCGACAATATCGACTATCAAGATTTTTCCTCCCTGGTTTCTGACCCGATATCTGATATGGGGGAAAAAGTCAGACTATCCTATATGATACAACGAAAATTTAAAGTTGGGTCAGCTCATGTGGCAGTTACAGAGACCAAAAAGTCATACCGTGTCGGTCGTATTTAATTTCCGAGACCATTTTATATTAGCTCCTTACTTACCTTTTTTTTTTTACACCTAAGGCAATACCTATTAGTGTCAAATAAATTCAAGCGGTTTGCAATGCTTTAGTAGAACTGCCAAACTTGCTCGTTTTTTCTCCTCAAATATACCAAAACATTTTTCTAACGCAAATACTTCTCAGACAGCCCTGGTGTTTTTCACACTAAACATTTTTGTTGTATGGCTATGATTTTTGTCTGTCAATCACGCAAACAAACAAGAGAAGAATAATACAATGTACATAAATTATGTATGTAGAGAGTTTGGTGCACGGAAGAAAATGTAGGAGCAATGTATAATTATATCGATACATGATTTTTCTACTTTTTTGCACTTGTCATTGTTTTCTTAATTGTTTATTATTGTTCGAAACTCCAAATAATAGTACCCATCTCTCTATCTTCTCATCTAGTCCTCGACCATGATCGACATTTTGAAGTTAATGCGATTTGATTGAGTTTGATTTTGCTTGGTTTTGACCATCAAATAGGTCTTTCGCTTTATATGTTCTAATGTGTATTTACAAACAATGAATGTAGCTCTAGTTTGTTGCTTATTTGTCCACATGTCGATCTCTCCATCTCAATTTAAAACCCAATCCTCGGCCATCGCTGTCATATACTATTCTTTTGTGAATCATGTGCTAGAATCTAGTTTTGCAAACAATGACTCTTAATTTAGATATAGTTTATCGTTCATTTGTCCGATTAATATCTCAATCTTCTCATCCAGTCCTCTGCTCCCCGCCATTTCCAGCTTATGGTTCTCATTGTTCTTAAACTGCGTTTGATCTTTCTTGATGCTGTTGATAATGTTTACTAAAGTACTATCTAAGGCTCTAGTGTCCTTTTACACATTGTAAGTAATGTAGATCTAGTCAAACTAGAATCTTAATCGTGATTCAGTAATCTGGTTCTAGATCTATTTGCTTTAGATCTACACTGCATCTGAAAGTCTGACGTATTTAAGATAAAACTCTGAATCATATATACATCTAGATCTAATCTAGATTTTGATTTTACCAGTGCACCCATCTACTCTATCTATGTGTATCAAAGGAGATCCTATATGGCGATAGGGTTACAGAGCATGGTACATGGGACTTGACTGTGTACCGTGCTTGACCGAATCTGGAAGAAAAAATGGCTGCAGATAGAAAGGAGCTCAAACCCGCTACCATCTTAACATAACTGCACTTCCTACCTTTCTACCTGCAGGTGTTTTTTTTTTCCATCCATGGCAAACTCCCTTATAAAGTTATTAACACATGGGGTCAAATTTTTGCTCAATCGCTTTGTTAATCATATGTAGTCTAATATTTCGCCATGAAATGGGCACAAATTAAAATGATAGAACAAGAATAAATCTATCATACTGCTTTACAAACATTTTATCTAACTTAAACAAGTTTTCTTACTGCCTTTTTAGTGTCCATTGTTGACTAAAAGTAATGCAGATGAGAACCAACGATAAAGTATTTCAGAGGGGGTTCATCAATTTGTTATTGTTTAAACATAAAGAGGCCTGGTGTGTTTCAACTGAAATAACTCAAAGTGTTTATTAGAGGGATTATTTTGGAACAAGTTTTTACAAAATTTTCTGGAGAAGCATGCGTCCAGATCCCCCTAGAAATCCTTGCACCTTCGACACTCATCAGTCGCGTCCATAGATGTGGTAGTTTTCAGATAATTTTGTCAAGGGGTACTTACAGGTCTTTAAAAATATACAGCTTTTTTTTCTTTTTATGTTCAAATACTGAGAGAGGAACATCAAAGTTTGTTGGGTTTTTTTTTAAGATGCTGTTTGTCATCAATTTTTTAACTGAAAGGAGATGAACATGTCTTGTAATAACACTGATTTTGTCTTTTTCCAGGACCAAACGGCTGGTAAACTGTTTGCTGACGAAGCTGCAGCCATCTATGAGCGATCCATCAACTCTCTAATGAAAAAGAACCTGCTCATTTACTTTGCATATGCTGACTTTGAGGAGGTAAGCAACCACAGACTACATATTAGACTCAAAATAGATCCATTCTCAAAGCCGGGAACAGAGTAGGTTTAATCAAGTCCTTAGCTAGACTCTACAATTTAAAAAATATTTTTTTGCATCCACTGCCTACATATTGAACTCCAGATCCGTGATATAAATATAGATCGTGTTTTCTTAGCATGAAACAGATTGTGTTTTATCAAGTTCTTAGCTGAATTCTAGATGAATATTTTTTTTCTGTAAATAATATGGTATGTGAGTATTTCAGATCTTGAGGCAAGGAGTAAATATTTATCTAGGGATTGAAATCTTTATAATAATATTTTGATTTATGCCTATCTTAAGCTTTTCACTTATAGCTTTACTATATAATAATTAAGAATTGCTGTTTGATATGAATCAAAATAATAAACCAACGAGAAAGCAGTCAATTTAAAAGCAGCAAAAGGGATATTTATCTGTAGATCAAACCTGGACTCTCTTGAGTGCTTTTTTTTTGGTCAGTCAATTATTTGCATACACAAAAGTTAACAGGATTTATTGTATTGTATTTTTAGCCTTAAAATCATAAAAAAAACTTTTAAATTGCTGAAAGTGAAAGGTGATTCCCCTGCGCCTAGATAAGTTAAATACGAGGGCAGGCTGATAAATAAGGGCCGTTTTTGAATAACTTTTTTATTTGAAGGACTACAGAAGCAAGTTACACATCAAATGAAAGCTTAGAGTCTCCCCTATCTGATGAACTATCATTTTTCAACATAGTCACCATCGCGTTCAATACAGAGGCGCCAGCGTTGTACAAGTTTTCGCATGCCGTCGGCAAAGAATTCTGGTGTCTGGAATCGGCACCAAGAGCGAACATTCGCCTCAACCTCAGCATCGGTTTCATAGTGATTTCCTTTGAGATGTTTCTTCAGCAAAGGAAATAAGAAAAAGTCAGACGGGGCCAAATCAGGACTGTATGTCGGATGTGGTATGGTAGGAAGTTCCAACTGCTGTAAAGCGCACTGGGTTTGGCGACTGGTGTGTGGCCGAGCATTATCGTGCTGGATGACAACGTCTTTGACTTTGTCCTGTCGAACCCGTCTGAGCACCAACAGAAGGTAGACGAAATGATTGTTGCAAATAGAAGAGTGAAACAAAAAGACATTGCAAATGCGCTTGACATTTCAAAAGAACGAGTTCATCACATTATCACAGTCCACCTTGGTTACAGGAAAGTCTCGGCAAGATGGGTACCGAGACAGCTCACTGTGGAAATGAAGGCACAGAGGAAAACGATCTGTACACAACTGTTGGAAAGATTCACTCATGACGGCGATGTGCATCACTATGACCCAGAGAGCAAGATGCAGTCTATGCAGTACCGACACAAGAACTCTCCAGCCCCGAAGAAGTTCAAAGTCGTTGCATCAGCTCGAAAGGTTTTGCTGACAATATTCTGGGACATGGAAGTTATCGTCCATATTGAGTTTTTGGAGCAAGGTACAACAATAAATTCAGAGAGATATGTGTCAACTCTGCGTGCATTGATGTGCCGACTCAGACGGGTTCGACAGGATAAAGTCAAAGACGTTTTCATCCAGCACGATAATGCTCGGCCACACACCAGTCGCCAAACCCAGTGCGCTTTACAGCAGTTGGAACTTCCTTCCATACCACATCCGTCATACAGTCCTGATTTGGCCCCGTCTGACTTTTTCTTATTTCCTTTGCTGAAGAAACATCTCAAAGGAAATCACTATACTGTACAATGACATTTTTCGCCGACGGCATGCGAAAACTTGTACAACGCTGGCGCCTCTGTATTGAACGCGATGGTGACTATGTTGAAAAATGATAGTTCATCAGATAGGGGAGACTCTAAGCTTTCATTTGATGTGTAACTTGCTTCTGTAGTCCTTCAAATAAAAAAGTTATTCAAAAACGGCCCTTATTTATCAGCCTGCCCTCGTAATCACTATGTCATGCTATTTCCTATGCCTTTTCTTTTCTTTAAACAATTTCAAACAGAATGAAATTAAGGTTAAAAATAATATTTTACCAGTAACAAGGCAACAGACTATTTTCCAGACTTGTATAATCGTTTCTGTGTTATTGCTCTTTTTGTTTCTTTTCATTTAGGGACGAATGAAGTATGAGAAAGTGCATCAAATTTACAAGAAATATCTGGATATCGAAGATGTGGAACCAACGTTGGTAAGCAGCAACTTTATTATCACTATCTTAACCACAAAATCAAATTTTGGGAACCTACACACATTTGCACAAAACTGGCTCAAGTGGGTTGACTTCATTCCCAGAGATAAAGAGAACAGCATCATATTTGACATTGCTAGCAAGAAGTTTTAATTTAGTCAGTAATATTTTCGTTGTCTGGTGCAAATTCTGTACTTAATACGATTGAGTTATACCTAGTTTCTACTTTCTACCTGTTAGGGAAGATGCGACGAAAGAAAATAAATGTCTGTCTGACGAAAATCCTAACAATCAATGAAACGCTGTGAACTGAAGAGATGTTTCTATTGTTCTCTTCAAACTTTAGACCATAACTATTTAACAAAATTACCTCTGGAGTGTCTATTGTTAGATTGTGCTCAGATTCAGATAAATCACAATCTATGTGTGTAACAAAATATTATGAAACACAGCTCTTGAATGAACACCATAATGAACACGCAAATTTTAGGTTATGGTATATGAATTATTAAAATTAGTATTTAAAAAAATGCGATTTTTGTCTGAATTATTTCTTACATTTTTTCCATTATTATTATTATTATTATTATTATTATTATTATTATTATACCTTACGCAAAATAAATGTATTAAAAATTTCAATAACTACAGTTTCAAAAAAATGTATAATACTGTGACATTGCATACACGTTGCAGTATTCACCAAATTAATTGTTACCGACTTGGAGAAACTACTTGAAATTTGATTAGCCTTTTCCGATCAGCTCGCACATGTGTTGTATGGATTGATATGCTATTGTGTTAGCACCTTTTTGTATTGATCTTCACATCTTCCCCTTCAAAATAATAAATATAAAACTTTTGAAAATTGCGCATGGTGAAAAGGTTAAAAAGAGAGTTTTGTGTCTGGTGTCCCTCATCTATCTCATTTATTGACCATAAACCATTGATATCAGATGTTCAGGAGAGATCCTTAGTCAATTTTCTTTTTGATACATTATAATTATGTTGGCATGATCAGACAAACCACAGTGTTAATGTATAAATATGTAAGCTAGGTTCCGGACCTTGATAGGCTTAGAAATTTTGAGATCTGTGTTTTGTGTATATATTATTAGTGCAGAGCGCGGTAGAGTGAGAAGATTGATTAATGTTTTTGGGTTGTTTTTTTTTTTTTTTAGAGAGAGGGGTGTTTATACTTTTGATTGTGTTGTAACATTTTGCCATAGTGAGTGCTGTTATTTTGCTGTTGTTGAGATCCATTTTCGATCTAGATAATTGCCAAGTACTGATTTAGATCTGGACGTCCTTGGGTTGTATTCTTAACCCTCAGACAGGGCATTAATCATTACAGTAAATTTTTGACTTTCTCCAAAAAATTTTTGGTACAATTTATTTTAGTAATGTTGATAAGATAGTGGGTCTGAGTCCTTGTGAATTATAATTATTTCAAGATTGACCTACAACAGGGACCCAATTTATTGGATCAATGTCATACTCATCAATTTCTTTATCTCTTTCTCCCTGGCTGGACTGCCCTCCTATCTTACTCCCTCTCCGCTTTGTCTGTCTATTTCCCTTCCTTCCTCTCTCGCTCCCTTCCTCAGGCCTATATTCAGTACATGAAGTTTGCGAGAAGAGCCGAGGGCATTAAGTCAGCCAGGCTGGTGTTTAAGGCAGCTCGGGAGAACAAGCGCTCACAGTACCACGTGTTTGTTGCAGCCGCTCTCATGGAGTACTACTGCAGCAAAGTAAGACATGGGTCCGCAATATGTTAATGGGTTCTCCAGGTTTCCATTGTCATGAATACACATCTCACTCAATTTATTACTTTTAATTCAGAATTCAGAACAGAAAAGGGTTTTTCTATGCTGTAGTAATTTTTAGTTTGAGATGTAATTTTATTTTTATTTTGTAGGCTTTCTGATAAAACCTTATCTTACTGCATTTTTCAAGCTTCTTTTTCTTTAGTATACTCTCTATTTCTAATATGTGACCTATATATCTTGAGATTGCATTTATTAGAAGTATAATTTTGTCTACAGGCTATTTTATATTTACAGTGTCGTATACTTGTATTGAATCCTGATTAGTTGAGTCTTGCTTGCATTGATCATTGTCTTTGCCCCCAAGCCTATTTCTCTTTATTTTCCAGCATTTGAATGTATAATTATATACATTTTTTTTTTTTTTCAGGAAAAGAACATAGCCTTAAAAATCTTCGAGCTTGGCCTGAAAAGGTTTAGTGACAACCCAGAGTATGCATCATGTTACATCGAGTTTATGTCTCACCTCAACGGTATGCTCAAGGGTCCTAGCACTGAAATTGATAGATAGAATCTTGCACTGGTTTTATCACTGGCCCTCTCAGTGTGAGATGCCACAGTTTCTTTCACTTTAGCTACTTAAGGCTTCAGATTAGGAAATATTTCAAGGACTAAATGAATTAAACTATTTAATTTTGATGCCACAGTCTTATCACTTTGGTAACTTTAGGCCTCAGATTAGGATAAACTACAAGGAGTAAAAGAGTCCCGTCAACCTACATATTATAATTATTAATTAACACGTGCCACGCTTTGAAGGCCACCTGACGGCCAGATGGCCAGTCTGGATCTGGCACTGGTGACTAAGTGTGAAACAATGGTGTGTGGTAGTACTGTTCACCTGTTTCACTGATGCTCCGAGTGTTGCACTGTTATCACCAATATTTTTTTCATTATTGCTAGTTATAAGTTCATAAAACTATATATTTCTATTGCGCTGAGAAGTTGGTTGATTTCACTATCTTTTGTGTGTCTGCTTTTTAATAATCATGTGGGAGGAATAAAGGAGAAGCCAGTTCTTACTTTCTTTCGTGCCGGTTATCACAATTAAACTTATTTAATTTTAAATAGCTGTGAGTGTGGTATGTTTCAGTTCAAATCCTTTTTTTACATGAAACAACATTCCCCTGTGTATCTCTTGACTGAAAGGGTTATGCATTTAGAACCCTTGTTGTAGCTCCAATTGAAAGTTCTACAATACGGAAATGGAAATTATATTAGCTGAGCATCGAAACTTTGATCTTCTTCTCGTCAATATAGAGCACTAATGCTAGAAATATCTGGCACCTTATAATTGCTAAAAATGCAATCTTCAAGTTAATGTTATATCCCATAGGTTTCCTACAGAGATGGGCGGAAAAAGAGCGGCAACACCATTTATTTGAACCTTAGAGCTCCTGCTCTTCAGTCCCGAGCACTGGAGACTGAGCTAATAATATTTGAATTTAATTAGATCCCACGAATGTATAGAAAAATTGTTATCCAAGTACTCTACATCATTTTTATTTTTTATTTTTTTGGTTTTAATTTTCAGAGGATAACAACACACGAGTGCTGTTTGAGAGAATCTTGTCATCAGAAAATCTTTTGCCAGAGAAATCAACGTAAGTATATTCACTTTTGAACTAATAAAGTGCATGTTTAGTTTGTTTTCTAGCTCAATCCGCTTTCTTGAGAGTTGCATTAATTGCTGCTAGGTATTACATTTTTTTGGTCTGATTTTGTTTTTTTGTTTTCAACTGTTGATCAGATTTGGAAACAAGAAAATTCTTCTGCACATGAATGTCAAAATGAAAGTTTCAATATTTTTGTTTTTTTCTTGTAGAGATATCTGGAGCCGGTTTCTTTCTTTTGAATCTCAAGTTGGAGACCTTGCCAGTATAGTAAAGGTTGAGAAACGTAGAACAACAACAATAGAAAAGGTAACTCTTTATAGTGATGTAAGAGTAACAAGAAGAGACGAGTGCTGTCATAATTTTTTTTATTGAATATCAAGTTTAAAAATTAATAGAAATGTGGCTTCAAATTTGACTCCTTCTGCTAAATATTTGTCTTTTTAAATAACATTAAGAATGATCAGCAAAGAATCTGTAATGTCAAGGTCTGGCCAATAGATTTGCTAGCTTTGTGTTTTTCGTGTGGTGTTTGCTATGGGAAAAGGTCGCCCTTTTCAAAATACAATTCTGTGTGGTTTGACTGGGGTCACCTTCAACTATTATGGGAAGTCAGGAGTTGCTACTCTGTGAAAATTGTTTTCTTTCCTTTAAAAACAAAATGCCTTCTCTTTTGAATTACAAATAATTCCCAGTATTTTATTTATCCAGTTTGAATCATGCCTTTCAAATGTACATTAATTTTTACTATCACTTCATAAGAATTATTGAGTTTGGTTTTGTTTAGAGAATGGTTAATCTTGTTCCAAAGCATTGTATATTTAGATTTTACTTGAGCTATTTAAGGTATGTGTTTATATTCTTTCTGCATTATAAATGATTAATGATTATGACAATCAACGAAAAAGTTTTTTCCCTACCTTTATTTGTGTAAGATCTACAAGTCATTTCCCTTATTTTGCTACTGCTTCAGATTCAAGCATTTAGCGAGAAAGAAACAGCGCTCCTGATTGATCGCTACAAGTTCCTGGGCCTCCTGCCTTGTGCTGACAATGAGTTGAAAGCAATTGGTTACTGGGTGAGTATTCTTATACTTCTTACTTTTTCTTTTTCTCAAACAGAAGAATTATGTTATTAATGATTTTTTTATGATGGGTTTTGAAATTTTAATTTGTTTGATTGGCATATATTTTTTTCTTATGTAGGTTGTGCTTATGTAAATTCTTGATAAGCAGTGCACAGCGGAATAACTAGAAAGATATAAGCAATAACAGTTCTTGTTTAAAAGCAATAACTTATCATATTTGTAAGGAAATTAGCCACTCAGATAAATATATGTTTCTGTGTTGCATCAGACATCATAAAGTGACAGGGAGACATAAAGATTTCAAGTTTGAATTTACTTTGCTTTTGCAGATTATTTGACAAACATTTTTTTTTTAATTTCACTTCTCCACCAGTCTTGGTTTTATGACATTCTTTCGGGAAAGCAGACGGTAGTGAAGGGCAACACAAGGCCTCTCTTACCAGGGGGTAGTGCTTGCTGCAAGAGACACTTGTTGCCGCCTCTTCTATGGCAATATAGGTGTACGTACTTGCATAATTATGGGTTCTTGCTTTTAGTGGAAACCTTCTCTTCGGAAAAAGTTGGACACCTTCATGCGGTTTTTCCTGTTTTCACTGAATAGTGGCGTTTTGTGTCTGATGTCCCTCATCTCATTTCTTGCCTATAAACCATTCACATCAGATGTACAGGAGAGATCCTTAGTAAATTTTCTTTTTGATACATATGTTGGAATAGTCAGACAAACCACAGGCTCCCCAGCTTAAAGCATATTATGACGAAGAATCCCAGAAAATATGCCACATTGGTTGTCGCATGGCCAAACAAGGACCGCGCAGCTCTGTAGTGCGTACTCAGGCTGCCCGCTGTGAAGTCAAATTAACGTTTTGCAATTCAATATTTGCGGCATCACAAATAAGAAGTTGGAACTGGCAAACTTGTTCAGCAAAAAAGACACACATATGGCCCACGTTCATGAAACCCTACATAAAAGTTCAGATCCCCACATTTCAGGCTATACACATTATGCCTGTAAATGTAAACTCATACATTAAAAGCCATGTAAAAACTGTTGCAACTTCCATACTGCCCATGCTGTCAATCTCACTCTACAATGGATACCAGGACATATAAACATTTCATGGAATGAAAAAGCAGACTCACTAGCGAATCAAGGAACAACATACCTCCAAAACCATCAACCAACATCCATGACTACAACCAAAAGGACTATAAGAAACAACCAGAAAGAAGAATGGCTAAATGAATGGGCTTTGGGAAAGACTGGAAGGTCAGTCTTTAAACAGATGCCAACACCCAACCCAAAAGGCAGCATTAATTTGCTGAAACGTGAAGAACAGGTGACAATTTATCAGTATGGAACTCAGCATATTCCACTCGACTACTTCCGCAATCGTTTATAACCCTAAAAATAACCTTTCTGCTCTCTGCACCAAAACATATGAAACAGTTAAACATATCTTTTTTAACTGTCCTAAACTACAAGACCTCCGCACAAAACTTCTTTCACCTAACCCTACTCTTGAAAACACATTATATTGTGAAAAAGACCAACTAGATAGGGCATTCTTCATCATGGCATCAGATCAAAGAGCGCAGGTTCCAGTATCTGTTGGATCGGAAAAGTAAAGTAAAGTAAGTATGACATTCTTTCCACCTGTGTTAGTTCCACCATTGTGATATTCTGACTGATGCATTCTTCCATTCCCACCATCATGATACGCTCTATCCCCTCCGGTAGTGCCACTGTTGTAATATGCTGACCCCCACAATCATATTTTTTCCCAGGATCTGGTGAAGCACCATGTCCTGCAACTGCCCAGCGTGAACGCCAAGCAAGTTTTGTCCCACGTCTCTCTAGATCAGGAAGAAAAAGCCAAGAGGCCGCTGTTCCCTGCCCCAGATGTCGATCAAATGTTGCCGTTTAAGCCGCGGGCTGTAGTGGGTGAGTTCGGTGACTCAGTACTGCTTGTTAAGATCTACAATGGAACATCTTTAAACCGAAAATCTTAGGTGGTCTAATTTCAATTTCAGTTTAACCCCCGCGGCGCTTTGAAGGCCGTCGACGGACAGATGGTCACTCTGAGTCTGGCACGGGTGACTGGGTGTGAAAAAATGGGGTGAGGCAGTGCCGTTCACCTGGTTACCGGATGCTCTAAGTGTTGCGCTGTTACCGCCAATATTTTTTCTGACATTATAAGTTCATAAAACTATGTTTCTAATGTGGATCCAAATTTTGGAATCCGTATTCCAGTCCTTGCAGTCTTTTCTGACTAATTGATTCTTACTGGAGTGTTTGATCTGACTCATATATATAGATTTCTGCTAATAGCGTTGATGTCAGATATTCACATGTTTTGCTCCTAAGTTTTGTTAAAGAGGAACAACTCCTAGGTTTAGATCTTCTAGGTCTAGGTGGATCACGCTGATCGGTGTGTAACTGTAAAAAGTGATACAACAGTGATTGCTTGGCTTCGCACATTATTTGGTGTTGGAGATTGCATTGGGCTAGGCGTGCTAGGCCCAGATAGCTAGCGCTGATTATGTAGTGAGAGAGGGATGATGGTAGGCCTGATAGTGATAAATTTGATGGCTCCTGACTGGCAGGGGTAAAGCATTGCATAAGGGAGGGAAAGGTGTTTCAGAATGGTCCGATTTTTTTTAAGAAACTCTACAAGCCAGCAGGTTGAAGTCAGTAATTTCCTTTTAGCGATAGTATGCTGGCGATCGATTACGGGATACCATAGGTTTAATAACAGGGAAAAGGACAGAAAACAGCTATTATTTTGATTTCTTTTCGGTTCAGCCGTTTTCAGTTTAAGTGTGTTCCACTGGAGTTTAAAAAATACATCTCAGCTCATTCTTTAGCCTCCTAGGTTTCCCGAATTGTCCTATGTGAATAAATGGGTCAACAGCCATGATCCAAATTTTGGAATCCCTGTTCAGCTGTCGAGAGCACTGTTGACTGAGCTATCTCATGTTTTAGAGTTGTTGATAGATTAGTAATGATATGGTCATGTTTGTGGTAGATACCAGCAAGAACATACGTGAGGATAATACAAGCACTCTTTGAATGGCAAGCAAAACAATGCTGACAAATATCAGCTGGTAGTTGTGCCTCTCATATACAGGAACATTGAAAGCCCAATTTTAAGGGTTTAACCCATTGAAGTCTTAGGTGTTACAGTAAAATTGTACACATAATCATTTTATAAAAGTTAAGAATTGTCTTTGTGTAAAATTTCATTGGCTGTACTCATATTTCACTATTTTCAGTCTTACAATTATTTTAAGCACTTAGTTTAAAATCCTTTTATAAGTAAGCTAAATCATTTTGACATGACGTGCAATACCAATTATAACTTCACTTTCCTATAAGTCTGTGTTTAATGAAACCTTTTTTCCCCATTCACTCTGTGTTCAGCCCCAGGATCCCACCCTGTACCTGGCGGGGTGTTCCCTCCACCTCCGGCCGCTGCTGTCCTCCTGCAGATGTTGCCTCCGCCCGACTGCTTCAGGGTGAGTCTGTCTACTGGTTTGCCGCTACTGAGAAACGTTTGTGTGATAGAATTACAGGGCCTTGCCCTGAGTACTGCAAACATGCTGTTTGGGTTTAGATGGGGATGAGTTGGGGAGGGAAGAAAATTCTCATTTGATCTTTTAAGATATTCTCAAGGTTTTGTCATGTAGCACTGACAGGCATACAATGATTGACACTTTGTCTAATGGACGATTGTCATAATTATCTAGATTTAAGCTTGGTCACTGACGCATAAATCCATAACTAAAGAGTTCAATTAGCAATCAGTGTTTTCTCATATGGATAAGACTCGTTAAATAATAGTTAACTGTTTTTAACATTGGCTTTCAATGACAAATACTATTGTAACAGGGTTTTTAAAAAGAAAGTCTCCTTTCATACACATGTACCCCTATGGTATTAATTAAATCCAACAATTTTTTTTCTGCATTAAATCTTTCAGTTTTTTTTGTATTGTTTCACAATTTGTGCACCCATGAACCTTATTTAATTTGCAATTCACCACTAGTGGCCCTTTATTTAATGACTTTTACTAAATTCATTATCTACACTACCCCAAACCTCTTTGGACTTGGAGACATGTGATCATCTCTAGTTATAACCATCAAGATAACACATTTAATTTTCTTTCTTTGTATCTTTGTAAAAAGCAGTGGTATCTAGTCAAGGAGACAACAGATACAATTTCTTTTAAGGTTTTAACTTTTAAGTTAGTCAAGGAGTCTTACATCGCGAGTGTATTTTTCCAATATTTTATTACTACCAAGTTCCAAAAATTACTCTAAGTGGCAGCTGAAGACAAAATTTAGGTTGGCAGATCTGTATGTTATGAAAGTATAGCTTTTTGGCTGGACTACGAAAATTTTCCCTCCTTTTTCACTTGTTGTCACCATCATCACTGTTTTAAAATCCAATATTTTCTATTTTGATGAAGTCACCTTTACTTTTTGTTTGTTTCTACAGGGTCCTCATGTGATGATGGACAAATTCATGGATCTAATGATGCACCTCAAAATGCCTGATCGTAAGTTTTTTTCTTCAAATTTTGCTTTGGAGCAGAGCGTTAGATAAAAATTAGCACAGATTGAACTATTAAACATGGGATCAGGTAAAAAGGTGCCATTATTTCCTACCAGGTTTTTTGCTGGAGCCCATAACTAGTTAAATAATTTTTATTCGAGCCTTTTAAGTAGGAATTAAGTTTATCAATAGCTTATATCCTGAGGATACAATTATAGATAGCATTTGGTCATGAGATTAACAGTTTTTTAATTGGAAACAATTATTTCCTAATTTAGACCTAAAAACTGAGGTACGTTAGTATAAATCTACATAGGCACTTCTTTGAACTTACACTTGCCCAGGTGTTTGTAAGCACTACTCTATAAAACAAATTTGTTCTGTGGTTAGATTAGATGTTGATGAATGTTTTAGAACCAAAAAGAACATAAAAACTGAAAGTTTTCATATTATTTTTGCAAAACAAAAACGGTTAGTCTGATGTGATCGCAGGTGTGCTTGTCATGTTGATATCTTGATCGTTTTGTGGGCTAGGTGTTAAAGAAGATTAAATCTAGGTTATTGGAGAGCCTAAAACTCTACTGCAAGCTTAGAAAGAATATTTTTAATTCTTCCCAGAACGAAAAAAAGTCTAGGTGTCAGACACACAGTGCTCCTGCAGATCTATATTTTATTTGTAAGATTAACAATCCATTTTTGAACAACCAGGGGAGCAGTACATAAAATTTTTTACATTTACTTTCTATTTCTCATTGTGGAAGAAAAAGTAGGCTTTAAATGGAGATGTCACGCCAATTCTCTTGTCACGTTAGACTGCATCTACAGGCCTGCCAACATTACAGTTTGGGCATATTATGCGTAATTATGCCATAATTTATTACACCAAAATGCGCCAAATTACACCTTATGGCGAAGCACAGTAACGGCCATGAGGCGCAGGATAATCAATGTCTCATGTGTAGCAGCACAGGGGTACAACATTGGCTTCCGACGCAAAAGGTCCTGAGTTCGAATCCTGGTGGTTGCGTTCCCTACTGGTTGGGTCGGTGTCAGTAAAATGTGAGCGGCTGAGACAGGAGTCATGGTATCCCCGCCCTGTCTTGTGTGTGGCATCACATACAATTGTCAGACGTCCGTCTTGGGGTCCGTCCACAATATAGCCTATACAGTGATGATGTTGGACATTAAAACAAACTCAACTCAACTCAGTCCGTCCACAGTATAGTCTATATAGTGCTGATGTTGGACGTTAACCTATGTTCTACCCGACTTTGAGCATATCCTCGAACTTTCCAAAAGCTAAGGACGTAACAGGCGATTTGGGGAACACTACACATGAGGAGCATAATAGCGTACATTTAAACAATGTCATATTTACTTATTGGAAGGGAAGAGGAAAAAAAAAACAATAGGGAATTTATGACAAGAGATGTTGATTAAGGTTGATTAAATGTTCAGTTTCATTTCTATCTGCCATGTCTAGTTATATTTTGTATACTTTTTTGCAAATAAGTTCTTGTGTCGCTGGCTTAAAGAGGACAAGATATAATATTAATATGAAACTTATCATCAGCTCCTATCATAAAACTTCAGTAGTTGTTGACATGTCTTTTTAAAAACATGCATTAAGTCTTGGATTGTGCCCTACTCCAAAGATAAACCATCCCCATGGTAACATAATTTTTATGATTATTTTAGTTCTCTACTTTCCAACCTTCCATCCAGCATTATTTTGTACCCATTTACACACCTTTTGTTAGCTAGGATAGTATTTGAGAAAGCGATGAGACGCTTCTTTGCTTTGGAAAGTAGAACTCTATGTTTCTTTCTCTTCCACATTTACCAGGACCAGTAGGAGTACAGAACGGTAAAGATGGCGACGTTCGCCTTGATGCAGGAACAAGACTTTCCATTGAGATAGCCAGCGGAATGCGCAAGAGGAAAGTCACAGAGGTTGAAAGCGATGAAGAAGACACAGACCTGAACTTGTCAGCTCCCATCAATGATATATACAGAGCAAGGCAGCAGAAAAAAATCAAATAGACCACATTTTGTAATCAAGGATTCATCACACC
The DNA here is from genome assembly GCA_003991915.1 of Elysia chlorotica. Taxonomy (NCBI): domain Eukaryota; kingdom Metazoa; phylum Mollusca; class Gastropoda; family Plakobranchidae; genus Elysia; species Elysia chlorotica. The sequence goes on along the minus strand of RQTK01000026.1, from coordinate 230,203 downwards.
GCACCTGTTGTAGATAGGCCTCTATTGTACATACCTTCAATGCCTTTTCACCGTACAAGCCAACTTGGTGTCATGTTTTCCTTTTTCATTATCTAAAGCCGCATATGTTTTATTGTCATAAACTGTGACACAGACAGAGCAATCAAGTACCGGATATTTTAAGCTGGGACTAATTGAAGAGTTTGTTGTTTTTTTTAACTTTTAACTTTTAATTTGTACTGCTCTTACTTGAAAACATCTGGCATTAGCTCTACCTATCATAACAAAACATAAAACACAACAAAAACATTATAAAGGACCAGATACATTAAATCATAATCAGGATATGATCACAGACTCTTTCTACCCTCTCACAAAGTCACATGTCACAAGAACCAAATACCCCAAGCGACAGGAACTTTTTCATTTTCTCTCCTTTCAATTGTCCTTCAGTTCAGATCTGTTCGTGTTACTGAGAAATCTTGTAAAATAAATAAAGTTAAAGATTTAAACAAAATGATAATTATAATTTGAAATTATTAGACTTCCATGTATTGTTAAATTATTTTTGAAGAGCAATATTTAAGCCTGAATATTAAAAAGAAGTTCTTGAAGTTTAATGATGAGCTATTTCTGGATGTTGTATGAAACTTTTTAATTGTGTCGAATGTATTTTACAAATGAGACTGATTGCTTCTTGGTGATCATTCAACTCCTGATCATTTCTGTTCAAAGCAAGCAATGAATGCTCATCTAGGTTATCCTATTTAAATTTCTCCATGACTGTTTTTTTTTTTTTTTGTAATGTTTTAAAAGAGAAAGAAAGGAAATGAGGATCAACAGACGAGGATTCTCAAAGTGTACATGTAACCTTAACTATACAAACATATCAGTAAGGGATTGATAGTTAGGGGTGCAAAGTTTTATTGTCAAATGCCTTTTTATTTTGCTCTGTAGCAAGAAACTCAGTTTCGAACCTTCATAATCCCATTTGTTAACCTGACTATTGGACAATCCTTGATAGCATTTAGTCAGTGTGCTGTACATGCGGACTCATAGGTTTTTACTCTGACTCTGAGATTGTAAGTATACAGATTCACAGAGAATAGTGTGAGGTGTTAGATGGACTGTTGATAATCTGTTAGCTCAAATTTGATCAAGCCTTTGGTCACTATTTAATCTGTGCCTGTTGCAGAAAGTACAGATTGGACAAGTCTAAGGCTTTTTTATTGTTAGTTATTAAAATGCTATTATCTCTTAGTCTTATGTGTTTGTTTATTTATTTGGCATTGAAAAATACTTTTTGTTATCTCCTTGAAAACAGTATATTGTGCCATTAATGCTTCTGCTTAACCCTAATCGTTCATTGGGGGTAATTTTCTACCCCAGGGGTCAGTTATTCTTCTATACTTATCGCAGGAATTTATATTTGAAACTATGTATTCCTCAGTCATTCATTTCTCCAAATGATGTCTGACTTAGTGACACAAAAGGCTAAAAAATACCATAATCATATTGACCATCGATCATTCTCTAAACATAATTATGTGTTTGACAAACGGGGATCGTTTTCGACCCCTACCCTTCAAAGGACTCTAAAAATACTCATTATTCCAAACCGTTTGTCAGGGTCGTTTCTATCCCCATTTCCCTAGTATGCGTGATCTGTCTCGCACACCGATTCTCTCTTTCTCTCTCTCTTTTTTTCTTCTCACTCAGGCTTCTGTCTCTTTCTCTCCATGTCTCACCGGTTTTTTCTTCTCTCTTTCTCTACTAAGATCTCGCTCAGCAGAGGCATACATTGGGAACAGGCACAAGTTGTAGGGGTTGGTCACTCAATTGGGAGATTTCTGGTTTGAAACCCCAAGATCAGTCGAAAAAAGTATTTGTCCGATTTTATCTCTTACTGGTTTGGTCAGTGTAAGGATACTATTATGTGACCGGCTGAGACAGCAGTCATGGTATCCCTGCTCTGTCTTGGTAATGGCTATTCAGCTACTACTAGTACTAGTGGAACTCTATTTTGGCAGCGGGAGAAATCTCATAACGGACAACTTCACAGAAATGGATGGTTCTGTCATTTGTTGAAAAACAAAGTAACGTTGGTAGGAACAGTTAGGAGGGAAAAGCCAATTCTCCCTTCGGATTTCCAAAAACGAACGGGAATGAAGAAAGGTGGTGCAATGTATGCGTGTACAAAAACAACAAGCTGGGCCTTCAAATCAAATAATAAAAAGCATGTGGTGGTTTTGAGCATCATGCACCACAATGCGGACAAAGACATAACAAAAACATAACCCTAAATGGTGTAGTTGTATAACTCGACAAAAGGGGGTACAGACAGCATGGATAAGATGTGCCACAAGTTAACATCAAAACAAAAGACAAACAGATGGTCTATGATTTTTTTACATTTACGACTTAACAACTGTATCAGCTAGTGATTATTTTCAGATTTAGTTGAATTTGAAATTGGTGTGTATGAGAAAGCCTGGCTACCAAATGAAAAACTTGTGATTGGAACTTTATTGTTAGTTATTAAAATGCTATTATCTCTTAGTCTTATGTGTTTGTTTATTTATTTGGCATTGAAAAATACTTTTTGTTATCTCCTTGAAAACAGTATATTGTGCCATTAATGCTTCTGCTTAACCCTAATCGTTCATTGGGGGTAATTTTCTACCCCAGGGGTCAGTTTTTCTTCTAATTCTATACTTATCGCAGGAATTTATATTTGAAACTATGTATTCCTCAGTCATTCATTTCTCCAAATGATGTCTGACTTAGTGACAGCAAAAGGCTAAAAAATACCATAATCATATTGACCATCTATCATTCTCTAAACATAATTATGTGTTTGACAAACGGGGAGTGGTGTTAACGTTAATTTTTTACCCAGTAAAAACATACGATTAGGGTTAAGCATTTATGTTAATTGATATATGAAATGGAAAAATTCCGAACACTAAGGAAAGTTCAAATGTATAGTTAACATGGTTGATGGGTAGACCATTTTAACTTCTTGTAAGTGAAGCTTGTTATGAAGTTATTAGCAGCTTTAAGGCTTTGTGTTAATCACTGCCCCCTCGTCCGAACCAGATTCTATCAGCTACTGATCCCCAAGATTGGGGGAAAGTCTTACTGTAAATTTTGTTCTGTTACTATGTTGTAATATCTCTTGGGTAAATGTGCAAATTTCAGACTTGCTATTAAAACAAGACCCGTCAGATGAACTGGCTTTCCTCTCTTTGTTTGCCACTGCTGGCATTTGTGTTTGCAAAGTCGTTTTGGTTTGTTTGTTTTACTTTACCAACCAAGTCAGGCTAAATTAGCATCATTTAACTTAAGTTAAATGCCATGAGTTGCTTGGCAAAATTTGTTTTTGTGTCGTGTTAGAACAATGGTATTCAGCCATTAACCGCAGGGTCAGTGTAATTAAACACATCAATAGACTGAAGATAAAGTAAAACTCCTGCATCAAAGAGGATTTTCATATCATCACCATGTTATAACAAATGCGAAAATATAAGTTCACAAGGTCTCTATTTATTTTTTTCATGTTTCCTGATAAATAATGTCTACACTCCCTCCAAGGAATTATGCAGCAGCTCAGAGTCAGACAAACCTACCTGGCATTGGACAGAAGGGCAAATAAAAAATGGGTGCCTAAGTGTGACTAAAACTTTTTGTTTTTTATCTTGAGAGCTGAATTGAGCCTTGGTGCAAGTTTTTTAAATCAATTCCCTATGCCCCTTAAATTAAAACAATGGCCCTCATTGAAGTGGACATATGAGTTAATAGAAAGGATGAAAAAAAAAAAGATTTGAGTAATAATCTAATATTCCATCGCTTCCAAACTATTAAAATTGTACATGTACAGTGGTTCCTGTCTTTTTTTTAGTACAATTATTACCCTTTTTGAATCTTGAATCTTCTTTATTCAAAGATTTTGTCCATTTTCAAACGATTCAAATCAAAACACATGTGACATACTAACATGCAGTTTCTCATGTACTAACTAGAAGATAGACATGAAGAACAGTACACAATCCAGTGAGTAGGCCCACAGTTTATGATAATGATTTTTGTTGGCTTACACTTTCATAATGAAAGGAAGCAATGGCATGATAACTGCTACAGATGTAGTGTGGATTAGTACTGCTTTAAATATTGGTTAAATTAACAAATATAAACCAATATAAAGGCTTATCTTTTAAATATAATTTTAGTGAAATTTTTAAATTTTACTGTTGGTCTGTTGGTCCATTGAGGTGAAAATTAAAGCTCTATTGCTGAACTGCTTTATCTTGTTTGACAGGTCCAAATGCGGTAATAATTATAGATCTACATACTAGATTGTATAAGACTACATTCAACAGTGTTATTTTACTCCTATTCTAGTCACAGGCTTTCTCTTGCCAATACAATACCAGTACAGATAAAACCTATTCAAGATAATCAATTTTTCTCTTTACATTACAGTGGCGTTTGATATAAACTTTAGATGAAATAAAAATTTAGGCTGTTCTCAAGACGTTTAACTTTGGCAGATTCCACTGTAATTCACATAGCAATCAACACACAGTGGAAAACACACTATAAAATTAATAAAACAAAAATAAATGACAATATCATGCAATTTATTTGAAAAGTTTCATGTACACGTAAAACAGAATTACAACAAAGACAAAGCACAAGATTTTTTTCATCATAAATTTTAAACAAGTTTAATTTTAATAAAAGTCAGTTGACTTTGAGTCATTTAATATTCATTAGAAGTGAAGGTGTAAAGATGAAACAACCAATTGAAAATAATAATTTTGAGCTCTTTTCCATATATGCTTAAATCAAGTACTACCTGAGTTTCACTGGGTTTAAAATAGGGAATTCTCACAATAGTGACAGAAATGAACAAATTATCAAATATGGTTTTTAAATGTCAAATTGTACTCAAACACTGAGGAAGAGACAAAAAGAGATATGTTTGACTTAGTTCATGCACATAATCTTATAATTCAGATTCTTAGCCAAGTGTTATCTCTGAAGAAGAAATCCAAGTCACAGATACAAACTGGATTCTATTCATGGACAGTGAGAGAGGTTTATCCATCAATTCCACTCGTCAGAAGGTTGAAATAGGATTAACGAATCTATAGCCATTGGAAAAAGTTTATTCAACAAATGCACTTGAAATGCAATATTTGAACAGACACCCATCAGCTTTCATTTAGTTGAAGTAGCATATTTTATTTCATCAAAAGCTTTCCTTGCTTTCCGCAGTTCCTCGTTCATCAATAGTAACTCTTTCACTCTGGAATACTTTTTTGGGTCTTTGCGGATCAGAAAAATCAAATCCTCCACAATAATACGTCCTGATTTACCTATCTCCATAGCTTTCTTTGTCTGAAAAACAACGTACAAAGTCACAATGATTTTTGATACATGTATCTAGTTGAGTAACATTTAATATATATTAGCAGCATTCCGTAACAAAACAAACTACAAGTGAACTGTATCTGTAAATTCGAATTTTAGCAATGAAATCAGTTGTGGTTTTAATGAGAAGAAAAAAAACAACTAGTTATAACCCTTACTTTGCCTAATGTTGCTTTAGTCGGGCTGATGTCACCCCTTCCCCTCCGATTGCAAACTACGACTTGTAATTTATAACCTCACTACTTAGACAATGAGGACGAAAAGTATGAGCGTACAGTTTATCCAGCGTTACTTCCCATTGACCACAACATGTGAACAGTTTCAGCCATTTTGATGCGAGTTTCCTGTGATTTCTGACCAATTTTATCGATCTGAGAATGACAACAGGACAAGGCACACAACACACAGACATGACTTTGATTCTGATGAGTCTGACAACAATTCTGACAATTCTTGGACGAGTTTTAATTCAAATGATGATGGTAATGGGGTAGATCTAGATCTGGCTAGTGACTCTGACACTGTGACAGCAAACATGACGTTTGTGTTAGTCCCTAAGTTGATGGTGGGTTTGTTCAAGGGGGTGTTTTCTTTTGAATCAGAAAAATATGACTGGCAAACTGGAAGCTTATAGTGCAAGATAGGCTGGATAGGTAGGGTGGACATAAGATAAACAGGAAAAAAAGAAAAAAACTCCCTTAGCTTTTGAAAAAAAAGGGTATAATATAATAATGTGTTTTCTTCAAGCTTGTCAGTGCAGGGAAAGTACTGTCAACATGTCATAGTTGATCTCCAGATATTTGTCTATCTCAAACAGAATGCTCAGTATAATGTAATCTTCTGAGCCAGAAGTCCTGGTATTTTTCATTTGCTTTTGAGTGGAACCACTTGAATTTGTCAGACATTTGTCTTGGCACCAATCCACAAGGTAGCTTAAATGCTGGCACTGCACATAAGAAACCAACTGAAAGCGAGATATCAACATAAAAACAAAAACTTTGTTTGCAACAGAGTGGTCCTACACAGAGTTAAACTCAAAATAGATTCTTCAATTTGACCGCTAGAGCCTACCTCATAAAGATAAGACAGCCTTGCCTTTCACCCATATTTCAAGATTTTGCATGAATATTTTTGTCGATTGTGTAAACTTTGTGACACAACTATGTAAGACCTGTAACTTGTAAGTATAATTTGCTGTTTAACACACAACCATTGCATCATTTATTCCAGCCAATTCTCTGAAAATAAGAACTTTTAACTTCTCCTAGTTCCAAGAGGGACCCAACAAAACAATAATCATTTTACCTTGCAGGAGGAAGAATTTAATACCTTCTGGAACATTTCAGATATGAGCCACAAAATCAGACACCAATCAAATGATCTTCAGATACAGTACAGAGTTGAAGCTGGTTGAGAACCAAGTCTTTTAAACAGGACCTATTATATGATGTAAACAGAACCTACCAATACCATCTCCAAAAGTGATTGAGAACAGGTGTAGACATGAATTTCCATCTCCTTATGTGACTGAGAACAAACAGAAGTAGACAGGACCTAACATCTCCATGTGGATGAGAACCAAGTCAAATACACGGGACCTACCATCTCAGTGATGTAGTCAATAACAAGATCCTCCACAAGATCCACTGATTCTGTGTACGGATTCTGATCGTCCCCAAAGCCATACATCATGCAGCGCACTAAAAAAAAGAAAAAAAAATTCAACTGACAAAAACTTTATAACATTTAAAGTAAGCATTTTGATCTTCTTTGATATAAAAACTGTTAAATTACATGTAAAAATCCTTGGGCGTAAAAATTTAAAATCCACTTAAACCACTTTTGACTTATCTTTATTGCAACTTAAAACAGTGGACATTGCATTAGTCTCTTATTTTGCCTGAGTCCACAAATACTTTTGTTAAACTGCTGGATCTTTTCTTTTTTTTCCCCTCTGGTAAGCAGCCCTAGCTATAGACATGCCAAGAAATCACTACCAAAAAATCCAACATATTAACATTTTTACTACATCCCTTTCTAAAACAATAAAGTTAGCATGACTCAGGAGCTGTCTTTATTTCAATGGTTTTGTTGCTTGTTTTTGTTTGTGTTGCTCTTGGTCTTCTTTTCTTTGCATACAACTACCCAGAGTCAGAGACAATCTAGGTATAACAGTAACATCCAAACTGCAACCCCTCTCCCTCATGCATCAGTGGCCTGACAAATACCATCGTCACATCATTGATATAATGACAATGCCTCTTTAACACTCCTACCCCTAGTGTACATGTATTATTACACACTGTATCACACTAAGCGTTCCCATCCTTTGTCTCAACATAGCCTATGGTGGCCCAGGATAAAGACAGTAGAAAAATGTTGCTATGTTTCTGATTTGCACAGCTCAATGGTGTTCGGGTTGAAGTACCGTTATTTTGGAACCAAAACTCGCTCCCCTCTCCCGCTGTATCCAAGTTAAAACATTTCCTTGTGCCGTTAAAACCAAGCACAAATAATAGACTTTATTCGGAAGGGGTGGGGGGGGGTATTCTTCAAATGTCCTGCTGTAGCCACTATGGTTGTGCACTTATATGGTGCTAGAAGCTCTCTTCTTATTTAATGTCTCCTAAGGTATCAAATGAGGACCCTATGCGAGGACAGCACTCTGGAGCAGAATATGCAGGTCTGTCACATATTTTACTGATACCGATCCAACCACAATGAAAAATGGTGGCTTCATTAAAGAATTGGAACTAGGAACCTATGGAAAAAAGTTATGTTGCTTACCTTCAGAGTTACTTGCACCTGACTATATTACTTGATCAAACAATAACATTAAATGCATGTCTGCTAAGATATCAGGTATTCTATGCCATAATACCATGTAGCTCAATCCCAAGATGTTTAAATAGTTCCTCAAGGGGATAGAGTAAGGATTGATATATTTAAACTGAAAGTAGTAAAAAAATAAATATAATAATTTTCAAACGCGTAAAAATCAATTGAAATAAACTGGACTTTCAGATCATAATTTTGGATTTTTGTTTAACTAGAGAAAGACTGGGTATAAATAAAAATCAATCAAATACCATTAAAAAATGAAAGTAAATGTTTTTTTCAATCAAAGCAAAAATCTGTACACATAAAACTTTGAAATACTAGATAAGTGAGGAACAAAGGTAAAAACGCAAAAGAAAAACACATACATAATTATTACTTAATAGTTTACATGTCAACTCTTTAACCTCATTTTACTATAAATTGATACCATTTTAAATTAGGATAAATTACTGACACTCTTTTGAAAAAATCTTTTTCTTTTTCTCCAACGGTGCATCTTCTTCATTATCATCATCTTCAAACTGAAAAAAAATAAAAAAAATAACAAAACATGTACCATTCAATTTTTACAAGCATGTGACCTACAAGAATCAGACCAGAAAGAGGCAGGGATGGAGACAGAGACAGAGAGAGAGAGAGAGAGAGAGAGAGAGAGAGAGAGAGAGAGAGAGAGAGACAGAGAGAGACAGAGAGACAGAGAAAGAGACAGACAGACAGACATTGAGATGTAAATATACATCTTCTAGGCTTCCTTTTTTTTAATTGCAAAGTTTACTGCCTCAGTGTTGTCATAACTGTTTCTGCCTATATATGCTATATGCACTGAATCTTTAATCTAAATAAATAGACAGATCTAAACTTTTGTGCAAATTTTGCCATATAGGGCATACCTACTAGTAAAGTGGCACTAGGTTTTAAATAGCACCACCAATCATAGACTCTGAAATATTGATAAATTAATTTATTTTTTTTTTACTTCATAGTTGATTTTTTTATTACAGAATAAGGATAAGGTCATCATTGAGTGTAACGATAATCTCTAATTATAAATAGTTAGAAATATAAAAATTAAAAGCCTGTATAGCTTTACAAGACACTTTCAAGAACAGAGACCATTCCAGGTATCTCTGACAATATTGTTTACCTTAAATACAAATTCAAAGTAAATCACAGCCAACAACATTAAAGCCTTGGCATGTATCAATATAGGCCTACAAAAAAGCAAACTGGGATTTGCCTAAAAAATGAACTCATGGAGGTTCATAAAGACACAAAAGAGATGTATGTTGACAACAAAATAACAGAAGAACTGTGGCAACATTTTCTTCGCCGATACATTTATAAAAGAAAATATCCCTACCAAAGAACTGAGAAACACTAAAATCTTGTATTAATGGATAACAAACGACACACACACACACATTAGAATATTAATGAAACAGAGAAACAGGAAATATAGAAAAATGAAAAAAAAAATGGTTCAGAAGAATTAAAGAAAGAAGTGAAAGATCTGAAACGACAAATATGAGAGTTGACAAGAGGATCACACTGGAACCACATAAACAGCCTATTAGAACATAAAGAGGGAGATGCCCCGAGAGCCGAGATAAAGCGTTTTTGTCACACACAAAACTTCAAAAGGCATCAAACATTGGTGTAAGCCTAGCCCCGCTTAAAAATAATGGCACTCTTGTTAATGTTACTAGCTCTAAAGCCAAGGCACAAGTCTTGAAAGCCCAGTTCCACAAAGCCTTCTGTGAAGGTAAAGTGAAAACGGAAGAAGCAGTAAGAGAATTAACCCAGCTGGCGTGGAAAAACTGCTTAAAAAAGAGTTGGACCCGTCCAAAGCCCTGACGGTATTGCACCAAAAATCCTTAAGGAAGCAGCCGCTGAAAATGCACCTACACTCACAATAATATTTGCTAAATCCCTAGAAAAAGAAGAAGTCTCAAATTAGAATTAAGCAATTGTCACCCCCATGTGTACAAGAAAGGTAAGCAACTATCGACCCATTTCTTTGACTAGCATTCCATGTAAAAGTATGGAGCACACACTAGTAAGCAACTGCAACCTCTTGCACCCCAAACCAACATGACTTCAGGGCAAAACATCTTGCAAAACATCATAAATAGATTTGACAGATAAAAGTGAAAATCTTGACAGTAGAGCCCGAACAGATGTGATTGCTTTGCAAAAGCTTTTAAAGTCAATCACAACCTCTTAGTCCACAAACTTAAGACCTACAGTATTACTGCCCAAGTCAATAGATGGGTAAAGGATTTCCTTACAGATACACAACAGACAGTGGTTGTAGAAGGAGAAAGATCAGACACAATTAGGGTCAAATCTGGAGTTTCTCAAGGGTAAGCCCTGGGACTATGCCTCTTCTGGAGATGTATCCACGATAGATCTCTCAAACCAGGTTAAATCAAATACGAGGCACTTTGCTGACGACACAGTCATCGATCGCAGAGTCCAAGATCTTGAAGACCAAAGACAATTACAAGCTTGACCTGGATGCCCTCGCTGTCTGGGAACAGAAGTGGGACATATGTTTTCATCCCGACAAATGCTAAGTGATGCAGGTCACCTGAAGCTGCACCAAAAAGGCCTCATCATATATCATCTCCATGGCCAGAGGCTTCGAATTGTAGAAAAGGTCCAATATCTTCCCCAGTCGAATAGAGAATGGACTCAGCGCAACAATCTGGACATTTAATGTGTGGTGGATGACAGGTAGGGACCTTTTCATAGAAAAATCAGCACTGTGGGCGACATGCTCCAAATTCTAAACTGGGAGACCCTGCAACATCATTGCAAAACCTCTAGACTCACTCTCCTCTTTAAAATTATAACCCTTTAAAATTATAACGGCACTGCCAATGCAAGTGCAACGAACTACACCAAGCTGTGACACATGTCAGATGCAGTCAAGTTTCAAACAGACAATTAAAACAAATCCTCTGCAAGAAAAAACTTCGACTACAACTCTTTCCGAAAACAGTGCGAGAATGGAATCACCTCCCCCAGGGAGCTGTGAATGCCCGAAGTGTTGAGGCCTTTAGTCTTTTAGAGAGATATATTGACAAAAGAAACCGAAAAAAACGGAACTGAATACAAGTTGAAAAAAAAAGAAAAGGAAAAAATATGGAGAGATCTACAATAATTAATCTATATCTACATGTATGTAAATTAAAAACATTTCTAAGCGCCTGTGATCCAAACCTGGAAGTAAACAAATCTGCTTTTAAATGTAGAATGATGATGATGATGATGATGATGATGAGGATAATGATGATGATGATGATGATGATGATGATGATGATGATGATGATGATGATGATGATGATGATGATGATGATGATGATGATGATGATAATAATAATAATAATAATAATAATAATAATAATATTTTGGGTGACGAGCTGGCTCATTTCTATTGGCTCGGAGTCAGCATTAACTGCTTTGCAGAATAAATATAACTATTTTATTGCCACACTTAAATCTTATCATGTCTTGAGACCCGTCGCAGTATGAAATATTTCTTTGGGAAACTAGTAGAGGTCAAACTAGAAAAGAACTTCTCTCGTGCAAACGGAGGTAGTACTTTTGACTGACCGTTTAACAGACCAACGTAAAGCCCACGGTTCAAGTCTCGCCTGGTGATACCATCCGTAAAGGGTCCATTATAAGTACCCAAGGACTTAAAATTTATCACAGAATAGATGTAGGCCCTGCATGTAGGCTATAATGAGTTTATGAGTAGGAGTGCAAACGAGATGGTAAAGCAACAGTAAAGCGCGCGGCTCGTACCCGGATGGTTGGGTTCGATACCCAATAAGTCTGCACTGTCTGTTTCTGGTAATTCGGTGTTAGTGCATACAGGTTTGTAAACCTAATGATCAGCCAGGTCCTGGACATCCATCTCTGGGGTCCCGTCGCCGTAAATGGTCCTCGAGGAACTAAGAAGACGTTAACTAGCAGAGCGCTGCGACTTATTTTGTGAGCTCATAGAAAGCATCGATATCTCAAGTGTTTAGTGCTCTGGTCTGGCAGCGAGAGGTCCGCGGTTCGAATATATATTGGCTAGTGCTCACGTCACCGAATATGGTTCTTTGGGAATGACAAATGGCATTAATTAGGTGACTGGTCAAAGAGGCGCGTGCAAGTGGTGATGTCCAGGATTACTGCCACTCTGGTCTTCCATGTACCGAAATCACAGGGCTGCCTATAGGTTCCAGCCATTTCATAAAGAATAATTATTTCTCAAGGAAGGTTTACAATTTGGTTGCATCAAATGTATGTAGAAGCAACACTAGTCTGTCGTTTTATCGTAAAACAACAACAACAACAACAACAACAACAACAACAACAACAACAACAACAACAAAGCGCATAATTATGCATACTTAAAAAGGGCACATATACGTTTTTCCCCATAAGACAACAGTATTGTTCTAAATAAGCATTCTATAAGTACAAGAGTGAAGAACCTATCGACTTTTGGCTTTCCCTGCAAACTTAGTACAGTTCCACTCGTTCTAGTGGCATGGCTTACTATACCAGAAATAACTGATCTGTCTCATTTAACTTAATTGGATACACCACAGACTACTGCTTGTACCATCGCTGCTCTGTTACAGCACCTTTTAATACTCTCCCTCCCCCCTTCTACCAATTACTACTACTACTACTACTACTACTACTACTACTACTACTACTACTACTACTACTACTACTACTACTACTACTACTACTACTACTACTACTACTACTACTACTACTACTACTACTACTACTACTACTACTACTACTACTACTACTACTGAAACTACTACTGCTACATCTGCTATTAAAACCATTAATGACCATGAGTTTTCCAAGGCGACGTATCCCAGGACTAATGCCTGGCAATTTATTAGGGCAGAGACAGATAGGAATGCTACTACACGCGCTTCTTTCTCCACCGGTCGTATTTTTTCTGCCGACACTGACCCAACCAGTAGGAAACAAAGTCCTACTTGGAGATCGAACCCAGGGCCTCTTGATTAGAGGACGCGCCCTCTGCCGCCTCAGTCGCCATAACATTTATAAGCTGGTTTTAATGGTCTATTTCGGTTTCTTGGTTTCTTGACGTCTACTAACAGCAGTATTTCACGTGCTGCACACAGAGACAGTGTGGATATACCGGCACATGGTTCAGACGATCATAATTGCCACCGATCCAAATAGTAGGTGACGAAATTTGTCAAATAGATTCTGCCCTATCTTCTGTTTCGAAGTGAGAACCCGCAGATTGGGAGCCCAGCGCTCCACAACTTGCGTCTGTTGGCCCTCCTATTTTAATGGATATATGCGAATAAAATCAAGGATTCCCCCACTTGCACTGACAAGGTGCTATAATAACCTACCCTATTCCAAGTCGAAAGGACCGACATGGCGAGTGCAGCGTCGTGAAGCGTGACATAGCGTGACGTAGCGGATAACGCTGCAGACTAGACCTAGATCTCAGTACATGTATCTGCCACAGCGTCCGTCTGCCAATGACTGAATGAGTGGAGCAAGCGCCGCCCACACGCTTCGCGCAATCCGTGAGAGGAACAGACTTGTGGATGTCACCAACAGGCAGCAGCAACCTCGCCTCTCCGATCGCATTATGAGGAAGATAATCTAGATCTAGATCTAGTTGTATACAACTGCAAGCCGTGCTGGGTTCTTGTCATGCCTTGATCTCAGCTGGTTTGGGTGAAAAGCGCTACACGCAACACCCGCTGTTCATTTTAGTTTTGATTTTCGGATCTAACGCTGCGGTATCGGTGATAGAGATGTATATCCAGATCTAAGGATTTGTAGATTTCAAATATGGGTTCGCCAGGAAAGAAAAGTAGGCCTATAATAAATTTCCTAAGCAATTAAATTTATTATTGTTATAACGGCGGTGTTAGGTTGTGAATTTTGTGTTTGTACTTTTTATATGTATAATAATACACTATGTGAAGTTAAGCATTCCTTTGAATAAAAATTTCTGACATTATTATTGAATGGAACTGGAACAGTTTGCGCTCCTAGCTCTTTATTATTCATGAGATACCCAGTGAACGTATAACAACTACTTTAAGGCTGTATAACTTTTAGATCAAGGCAAAACTTTGGGCTCGCATGCCCGCAAAATCCAACACAATATCCAGCAACAGTTCTTGTGAATCTGAGATCAACATGCACCGTGCCAGTCGGCTATCACACCCCATCTCACACAACCAAAAACTCTCCAACTAGTCCCTGGGTATACCTGCAGATCCTCAAGCCCCGCCATGGAGCCCTTCTGGCGATCCCCAGTGGCGATGTTCGCTGTTCCCTGTGTTCTCGCAGTCGTCTGCTACATGAACGGCCTCCCAGGGGAATTCCTTCACGACGATGTCTACGCCATCGAGATGAACCGGGACGTCAAAGGTGAAGGTCATCTCAGTCAGCTGGTTCAGAACGACTTCTGGGGTCGGAGCATGCGCGATGCTCGCAGTCACAAATCCTACAGACCGCTCACCGTGCTTTCCTTCAGGTACAGTGCACGACTGTATGCACAGTGGGGACTGCCCTATGCTGTGATTATACTGGGTAGTAGGACTTACTATAGACTAGGGGCGGGGAACGTTGGGTTACGTTCTGTCTTAAATACGTTTTCTAAATTGGAATCGAAGTTTTTACATATTTGATTTATTTTGCAAAGGATCAGGAAGGTTAATCAGTTAGGCACGTCACCAAACTTAGAGGTCCTCAGTTCAGCGCTAGATTAAGCTGGCCATGTTTACTTCTGGTTGGAAGATGTCATAGTATTGGTAATGTTTCTGGAACAGGGAGACAGAAGTTCTGATATCCCTGCTCTATCTATGTGTAGTCGCACGTAAAACTGCAAAATTTTCAGACATTTATTAATCTTGAGGGTCGTAGCCTTATAGTATCTCGATTGAGAAACTACTTTGGGTACATCAGAAGATAGCTTCTTTCTAAGTTCGTAGATTTGACAAATTAATATTTGTATTTATCTCAAAAGTGCTCCTACGTCATTTTCTTGAAAACCTTAATCGATGATAGCGGAGTTGTTTGCCTTGCTAGAGTTGCTTGAAGGAATATTTTTGCTTTAATCGTGAAGAGATAGATAGATAGATAGATAGGTAGATAGATAGATAGATAGATAGATAGATAGATAGATAGATAGATAGATAGATAGATAGATAGATAGATAGATAGATAGATAGATAGATAGATAGATAGATAGATAGATAGATAGATAGATAGATAGATAGATAGATACATAGGAGACAGAGCGGGATAGAGGGAAAGAGAGAGAGAAGGAATAGAGTGAGAGAAAAACAGAGAGGAGGAGAGAGAGAGCGAACAATAAGAGGGAGAGAAAAAAGAGATGGAGGGGAAAGCGAGCGAGAGAGAGAGAGAGAGAGAGAGAGAGAGAGAGAGAGAGAGAGAGAGAGAGAGAGAGAGAGAGGGCGAGAGAGAGAAAATGGTCTCACAAATATAGCATTGAACACAAAAACAAACACCGCGACAAATAAAATAGGATAGCTATGCACTCTTTATTATATTAGTATTAAAATCATAATTTATTCTCGCGACCCTATTTAAACATTCAATGGAATATGAAAACCATCATTAATCAAAGTTTTAAACACACATTGGGTAGTTTCATGCTTTGCCATGCGTTTTTGTGTCGGTTTACGTTTTAGAATGTAAATGGGGCTTTCCCAGTGGGGGTACATTTTGAATCTACTGGCGCTTAGAGTTGTTTAGCGTGCATTCAGCGGGTAAGAAACAGACTGTAAGAAATCACACCGAAAGCTTGTAGAAAGGAAGAGAATTAATTCCATTAAATTGTATAGAATTACATGTCTTGTTATTCAAACCCACAGCGCATTTTTGTCTCGCTCTGTTAGAAAAAGAAGTGGACAAGAAAATTGCATAATAATGTAAATTCAGAAAAGCTGATGGATCGGGGGAGGCCAGATGTCTCGCGTTTCGAAATGGCCTTCGTCCTTCACGCTCTCAAAAGAGCCAGGCGGGCCGTGAAAAGATCCGGGGTTGGTGAAAAGGCCGTGTCTCTAAGAGGTTTTCTATGGAGCCGTAGCCTCAGCCGAGATCTATGGACCGTAAGCCCAACTCTATTCATCATCAAACTTTCCACTTCGCAATCCGTGACAACAACAAAAACAAAACGCGGTGGTTGGGGGAATGAGAACTAGATAATGTTTATATTCGCTTGATATAATAATAATGTGCTGCAACGCGTTTAGGACAGTAAAAATTAATATAATAAGGAATTCATAATTCTGTGTATCTTCGTTTCGTTGATTGTGTTACTGTGAAGATATTTTGACTAGATCTACCCTCCCCTCTTTTAAGGTATTTATCCTGGTAATAATATCTACAACTGTGATAAAGCTTCGCCTATCCCTATAAAGTCCCTTCAAACCTCGCACACACTGCTGTCAGTCGTCTTAACTACCGGCGCGCCAGAAATCAAACAAGACAACGGCATCGCCAATATTCTGTGGCTCAATCAAGATCCACTGTTATATATAAGATGGAGATGGTGGGGATAACACGATTCTTGTCTCTACCCCCGGGAAATCATAGCAACATTTTACTTTACATTGTACAAACAAATGCGATTCAACCGAAGCAAAACGAAACCCGAATCGAACCAGAAGCACAACAGAAAAATGATCATTCAGATGTTAAAGTTGAACGTCGGTCCGGGGTAAGCAAGTGAGATATCACGGACACGACCCCAGAGAGGGGTAGGCCTACTCGGGACCTGGCCGGCCACGATGACGCACAGCGCAGAAGTGTTCATTCTTTTACAGTTACCAAACACAGAGCATTTCAATAATTATGATAAATGTACTGTTGCCATTATACATTTACAAATATGGACCAACGTCTCCCCCCTCCCCTCTCTGTCTCTGTCTCTGTCTCTCTGTCCCTCTGTCTCTCTGTCTGTCTCTGTCTCTGTCTCTCTCTCTCTCTCTCTCTCTCTCTCTCTCTCTCTCTCTCTCTCTCTCTCTCTCTCTCTCTCTCTCTCTCTCTCTCTCTCTCTCTCTCCTCTCTCTCTCTCTCTCTCTCTCAATATATATATAATATATGTACACCTCTCTCTACCCCTCTCCCGCTCTCTCACTATCTCTCTGTGTCTCTGTATAATGTGACCGGTTGAAACAGGAGTCCTTATATCCCCACACTGTCTCTGTGAGGCAGCACATACAATTATCAGAATTCAGTCTTAGGACTCCTTTACAATAATTATAGCCTTGATGATCACGTTGGACATTCAGAAACCAAATTAAATATCTATCTATCTATCTATCTATCTATCTATCTATCTATCTATCTATCTATCTATCTATCTATCTATCTATCTATCTATCTATCTATCTATCTATCTATCTATCTTATCTATCTATCTATCTATCTATCTATCTATCTATTATCTATCTATTATTATCTATTGACTATTATCTATTAATATTACTATCTATCTAATCTATGTCAAGAAAGTTGTTTCAATATGGGTCGACGCGTACAAGACATTTTACTACTTTATAATCGTTGAGCACCGGTCCTGACCGCTGCTATGTTTGATCCATGGCCAATCTCCCGAGCCTGTAAATCTCACAATAAGCGACCCTTTTTACTTTTAATGCCCTTTGAATTATCTGACCAGTTGACCGCGAGCCGGTGGGTACCGCTACCAGTGCCACTGACCTGGGAGATCTATGGTACCGATCATCACACCTGACTGACCCCATTCACTCGGACTAAACCAATATCCAGGTCTTCGTGAGGTTAATCCATGCGTATCCTGTCATATTGTCCACATCTGGTTCAGGGCCCTGAAGTAAAAATTACCAGAAATTGACTTAGCGTGGCGTAAACAGGTGAATGCCAAATAGCTATACCGTTACCGCCAAAATTTCCAAGTTTGGTGCCGCCGTTTTAAGGTCTAAATCGATTGTGGAAATTAAAAGAAAATCTGTTAATTTTCTAGAGGTTAGCTTAATGAAAATTGAACGAGCTCGTGTCTGCAGTTTTCGGAGTTTGGTCGACGCAGGCAAAGATTTTTTTAAAGAGGAGAGAGGAAAAGAAAGGATAAGTTCTTCTGTTATGGAAGAGAGGAAGAAAGGGGCGAGTTCATCAGTAGTTGGTAGGAATGAGAGGGACAGCGAGCGAGCGATATATATTTTTATATAGGTAGATACATATATAGAGAGAGGGAGACAGAGAGAGGGAGACCTAGAGAGAGAGAGAGACAGAGAGAGAAAGAGGCAGGCAGGCAGACAGACAGACAGACAGACAGACAGACAGACAGACAGACAGACAGACAGACAGACAGACAGACAGACAGACAGACAGACAGAGAGACAGACAGACAGACAGACAGACAGACAGACAGAGAGACAGACAGACAGACAGACAGACAGAGGATGCTTGGAAACTGATTTTTTAGTTACAATCCACCATTTCCAAATATAACCATCTAATCTTAAAAGGCCAATTTCAGTGAAGTCTTTGGTCTTTTCAATTGCGGCAAATCTGTTTTAATCATTTAGGCCAGCGACAATTTAATTCCACCCAGATAAAGTATGAAACTGTGTTTTGTTTATGCTTTGAATCCCTCATTTTCCTCTCTGTTACAAAGGATCTATTGATTGTTTAAATTGAAAAGGTCTGGGGAGATGACAAAACTCTGTGTAGCACCTCTACCGATCCACCTGTATTCATTGTAATTACTGTCAACCCTTATTGCAACTTCTTCTTCTTCTTCTTCTTCTTAGTATTGGTTTCTTCTAGAGAACCTAGTAGACGTTAAACTAAGAGCGTGCTTCGCTCCCTTCGATCACACAATTACTGAAAACCTCTTTCAGTTGATGAAAAACCTCTTTACGATGCTCCATGTTTTCACAGACTCGACTTCCTGCTCAGCTCTGGAGATCCGAGATGGTTTCACGCCGTGAATATTGCCCTGCACGCATGCGTGACAGCCTTGGTGGTGTTTGTGAGCATGCGCGTCCTGAAGGCCGCGCCCACCGTGTCAGTGATGGCCGCCGCCCACTTCGCTGTCCACCCCATCCATACGGAGGCGGTAAGTGAACTCTTCTTAGATCCGTCGGGCTGTCAGACATTGTTGTTAGTCTATGACACATAGAAGCTACATGTGCTAAAGAGCTCGGTGTGCGAAATCTTGCTGAAGAAGAACAATATCCATGCAAAGCTCATCAAAAAGGCCATTTTATTTCGGACAGGCCAACACAAATTCGCCTCTCCGCTTATGTGACGCAAAGTGCGTTAGATAGATGGCTACTTTCGCTGGTTGGCCAAGTTCAATACCTCGCCAAATAACTTCTTTACTTAAGCTCTTTACTCATGGGAAGAGTGTGCTCGAATCTCAAGGGCACTCTGTTTTAAACAACATATCTCCTCTCCCTCTGTAACTTTAAACCATTGTCAACATACCTTTTTTGTGTATAATAAGGGGGTCGGGGAGCGGGACTATTTTTCGGAAACAGATACGGATTGAAAATGAAGGCGAGAAAAATTTTTTCGCCCATTGCATGTAGAGTGAGTATTCTTCAGATGGCGTCAATTATCAACACAATCTATTACACAATTATAATATGAGTACTGGTCTTCATAAATAAACATAAACCATTCTGTATCACCTGTTTCTGATTCCTTTCCTGTGTACTGCAAAGAAATCTATTGAAATCAAGGAGCGAATGATCTGATTAGAAGGCGAGAAGTTTTTAAAAATTGGTCTGTGTTTGACAGCAAACAGCTGATTAATTAGACTAGGTCAACTGTCAAACTTCAAAACTTGGATGCCCTGACGGCGCCAGATAGTTATGTCCCCTAATTTTCAGGAAACCTAGGGGAACCTAACCAACCAAGAGGCTACACAAACTTGATGTTGACTACGTTTTTTTCTGCTGCTCAGTATCCACAGTGAAAGAGAACCTCTAGACTTTAGATTCTCTAGGAAAAGTGCCTGGGGCCAATATCCCCAGAAAATCGGTTTATATCTTTGATTGATCCGTAGCGCCGGTTCAGCGCCCTTCAGCTCTGAATAAACTCCATTAATCGGTTTATTTCCACCTTATCTGATGCGTATAAAATTGTTTTTGCGGTTATAACATCCTTGAAACCTTCTCCGGACCATTGAGGAATTGGATTATCAATAAGTATTCATTCGTTACCTTCTGATTGGTTGTGTTTTTATTTTGCATTATATTCCTCTCTTTAGTCACCCCCTATCTCTACCCCCCTCTTCCTTTTACTCTCTCTCTCTCTCTCTCTCTCTCTCTCTCTCTCTCTCTCTCTCTCTCTCCTCTCTCTCTCTCTCTCTCTCTCTCTCTCTCTCTCTCTCTCTCTTTCTCTTTCTCTTTCACTATCTCTCTCTTTATTGCTTTCTCCCTTCTCCCCCCTCTCTCTTTCTACTTCTCTCTACCTTTCTCTCTTTTTCTCCCTCTCCTCTACCCCCCCTCTCTCTCTCTCGCATACTCTCCGTATGTGAAGGCGTTTTAAAATTGTCAAACGTTAGTCTTGCGACTCGTCCACAATATAATATAGCCTAATAGTACTGAAGTTGGACGCTAAGCAACAATGTTATAAACCAAAACTCAAACTCAAAATTTTTTTCTCATATATCCAAAATGCAAAACATTAATCGTTTGCTCTGTTGACTAAGCTATGGCCTACATTTAATCGTAAAATATACAATGCATTCGCCCGATTTGGGTTACTGCAAAGTTTCCAGATAAAACTGGTTACCACCGTCTTTTCGTTAAACACTCTGGTTCAAAGAGTTCCTGAATGAAACAATTATTATTCATAACAAAATGTGTCATAAGAAACATAGTACTCGACGCGAGGCTTGCATGATAGGTTTTAGTAGGGGTTACATTACAGTATAAACTACTTCCCGCAGTGCACCCCGCTTTGATCTCGCTGTAGTTCATGCTTCGACGAACACGCTGAAAATTATGAATATATTGAAAGAATAGGGCGTGAGAGAGAGAGAGAGAGAGAGAGAGCAACAACAACAACAACAACAACAACAACAACAACAACAACAACAACAACAACAACAACAACAACAACAACAACAACAACAACAACAACAACAACAACAACAACAACAACAACAACAACAACAAAAAACAACGACAACAAAGTCAGTAACAACAGCATAAACAATACCAGCTTTGAAGAAAACTAAAAGCACTTTTGAATGAAAGAAAATACATGTTGAAAACGATACTCCTTAACAGGCAAAATAAATCAAAATAAAAGAATATCAGCTTTGGTAAAATATTCCTCGCATAGAAACAAAATGCACCAATAATGAGTTTGGTGAAAGCTTGTACATTTTGCATTTCCGAATCTCACAAAAGACAAAAACAAAACAAAAGATCAAACAAAAACCCAACAACATCTAGACAAAGAACGAAAGGCTGGGATTAGCCCGCGCCTCTAAAGCTGTCAGCGAATGTGAAGCCCGAACCCTGACGTGCCGCTAGATTTATCAACACCTATTGAGAGCGGTCAAGAGGCGCCACTTAAGACGCCTTGATTAGGACAAGCTGCGAATAGTTTCGGCCATTGCGTCTTTAGGTAAACAATAGGTACACAGCAGAAACCTAGAGATAGTGGGGCCCATAGCGAAAACGAAGGTTAAAGGTAAGGAAAACTAGACCGGCGTCCAATCAAAGCTATCAGAATTATCCTAAACATGCGGAGCCAATGAGCGATCAGAAAAACCCTATGCTTTAGGTGCGTAATTCTGCCGTCCGCCACCGTCGTGTGGCTCATAAAAGCTGAAAAAGTTTCGATCTGCTCGACCGGAGTACAGTTTGATCATCAGACAGGTATTCATTATTGTCTGCATCTGGACCAGTACAGTTTGATCATCAGACAGGTATTCATTATTGTCTGTATCTGGACCAGTACAGTTTGATCATCAGACAGGTGTCTCTGGTAATCTACTAATCTTCCCTCATTTGGCTGGAGCTATTGACGACCAGACCAAGATAAGCCAGGGCTCTTAACGGGTACATGGGAACAGCAGGTTCGAAGGGTTTGTGGGCTTGTGTTATCGGTCTGTGATCAATGTGTCTTCAACACCTCTATGACTATATATCTCTGTCTCTGCCTGTCTCTGTCTGCGTCGCTGTTTATCTCTGTGTCTGTCTCTGCCTCGATGTCTCTCTATTCACCCTCACCCCTCTCACTTTCTCTCTCTCTCTCTCTCTCTCTCTCTCTCTTTCTCTCTCACACACACACACAACATCTCTCTTGCTCTTACTCTCTCTTTCTCCCTCCCTCACTCCCTCTGTATCTCTCTGTCTCTCTGTCTCCCCCTCTCTCTCTATCTCCCCCTCTCTCTCTCTCTCTTTTTTTTTTTTTACTTCCGTCATTTCCTTACTCTCACCAAGGTCAGTTCTGAAACCTGTGTCAGGAAGTTGACTGGTTGGTGAAATCTTGGAAATAACCCAGTAGGTTCTTGTGCGACCCACCTAAATCGACGGAAAAATTATGACTCTTCTTCAAGCCCGTTACAGTGGAGTTGGAGATTGGATAGGATTGGAAAATTAGATTGGAACGAGAACAACTGGATAGGCTTATATTGAATGTGGTTGAATAGGGTTGGATAGGATAAAATTGAATCCTGGTTGGGTAGGATAAGATTGATAGTAGCTAGAAAGGCTTATTAGATTGGAACGAGAACAACTGGATAGGCTTATATTGAATGTGGTTGAATAGGGTTGGATAGGATAAAATTGAATCCTGGTTGGGTAGGATAAGATTGATAGTAGCTAGAAAGGCTTAGATTGAATGTGGTTGGGTAGGTTGGATAAAAATTAAGATAGAATACGATTGAATATGGTTGGATAGTGTTGGATAGGATTGCATGTGGCTGGGTAGGATTGAATGTGGTTGAAAAGGGTTAGATTGAATGTGATTGGATAGGAAAGGATAGAATTGAACTATGAATGTGGTTAGATAGGATAAGATTGAATGTGGTTGGATAGGGTACGATTGAATGTGATTGGATAGAATTGAGTAACAACAACAACAACAACAACAACAACAACAACACAACAACCAAAACAACGACAACAACAACAACCAACCAACAACAACAGCAACAACAACAACAGCAGCAGCAGCAACAAACAAACGAAAAAAAAAGAAGAAAAAAAAACACACCAAGCAACCACAACCAAAACAAGGGCATCAAAACGACAACAGCAACAACAACAAAAGGTGCATCTTGTTTGTTTGTTAAGATTTCCATAATCAAGTTCTTAATTTTATGCTTAACAAATGAGTGGAGACGCAGTGCGCTTTTCAAGATACAGGCGCTTACGTCAGAAGCACGACACACACACAAACACACATCCACCCAGAAACATAAACACCTAATAGTGAAGCACAGAGCTGTGACGAGAAAGCAGGTTCTACATGTATTAACCAGACCGGAAATTTGAATAACAAATAAGGCAGTTTTTATGCGATACTATGACGAACGGAAATAGAACGGAAAAAGACATAACTTGTTTATTAAAAAGATAAAATGAAAAAGGATCAGTCTAGGAAAAGCTAGATCTGGCCTGTTGCATACAGATCTTTGCTATGGCTTGTTCTCAAAGACCAGAAAATAGTTGACAGGAAGTTTAACTACAACACTGTCGAAACTAGAATATAAACTAACTATGGGTTAGCTGAAACCTAACTTTTAAATAACAAGTACATACAATAATATATGATGTTTCGAGGCATTGAAGAAGGCGCCGATAATTTCTTATTTCACACTATGATTGCTGGAGAGCAGATCTGGACTTGCGCATGCGCATATGACTTGGAATACCTGTGAACGTGAAGGCAATGAAGGAATCAACATGTTGCCCTGGCACAAAGAATCCACGGGCCTTAGCTACTGCAAAGGAGGCAACCTGTCACAATCTAGCATAGGGCACCAGTTGGCTCAGTTAGTAGTGTTCTGGACTGCAACGTAAAGGGTTCTAGGTTTGAGTACCGGGTATCTGCTGGTACCATCGAGCCTTCGAAAAATGAACCGGACGTAAGACTACTAAGCATAATGTTTAGTTTGTATCCATCAAAGGTCGCATAGTCCCCAGCAAAATTAAATGATTTTCTCATATTCGTCTGAGGTCCGCTAGGTTTCCCAAATAATCTATGAGACGGTAGCATCAGATAAGATTCGAATCTCGGCCCTCCTGCTAGTAACTCCAGAGCAATCCGAGGTCAAGCTACTGACGCTCCCTCGGAATAAATGGGTATTCAATTCAAGTTGCCATGCTCAGATTTACTGTGTGCCTTTTTCTTAAATGTATTGTATATAGCGTTGGTGTCCCGCAGTCAATGGGAATTCCCAACCATAGTCTAGCCATACGTTCTGTCTGGGTGAAGAGAGAAAACACTCGGCGGTCGCCTCCTGGCGCCGCTGGACACCTACTTTCGCGAAAGGACCAACACAACTTTTTGTTTGAAATCTCACGGACCAGGAAACTGCCAGTAAAGCAACAGTTTAGATTTAATCTAAAAATGTCCTTGGTCTGAGATTTGAAACGTTTTCAGGGTCAGTTACCTATGGCCAGGCGACCAATCTTTAATTTTTGGCCCAAATCGTTTTCCCGAAGATAGAGAAAAGACCAAAGCAGAAAAATGCAGGATGTGAAGACGAAGAAAGAGAAAAAAAAACATCATCATCGTCATCATCATCATCATCATCATCATCATCATCATCATCATTAGCAGCAGCAACAGCAGCAGCAGTACCAGCATCAGCAGCGACAGTAGCAACAGCAACAACAACAACAACAACAACAACAACAACAACAATAACAGCAACAATAGCAACAACAATACGATCGGTAAACGCTAGTTTACACTCGAGAACAGGAAAGCTTGGGGTTTTTAAGTACCTGTTTTATTTCCTCATTCCAGAGATCTAGTAACTCCCAAATTCATCGCCACAAGAATGCGGACTAATTCACACTTCCTAGACGAAATAATTATACACCTCCATCAATAACCTGCAATTACAGGTTGATGATGTAGCATCACCGTATCATAAACTATTACATAAGATCGATGACTCCGATAATTTCACTGCCCGACTTCATTATTGCTTCCGTAGTTAATCTCGAGGAACGACATGATAAAGCCACGTTGGTGGCAAGATAAAGATAAACGCGTATCATTCTTTTCAAATAGATGTACCACTAGTTAAATTGGTAGTACTCTTGAGTGACCAGCAGGAGATCCTTGGTTAGAATCTCAGTTTGAATCACGTTGGCAGCAGTGCCTTACAATTGATATTATATGGTAACGCGATGTTAGGATTTGTAGCTAGAAGAAAAGGATGCGGGGTGACATTTTGTTTGTGTGGATATAATTTTGTTTGGGATAATTGTGCACGGTGGGATTTCCACACGTGCGGGTCGATATAGTTGCTACTTTGATTTGTACTTGTATATATTCGTTGTGTGTGTGTTTTTATGTGTTTGTTTTATCGTTTTCATTGCGGCTGTCGGGTAAGTTGTGTTTGTGGTTATGCTTATTGCTTTAATTGAGGTTTTGATTGTCGTTTTGGGGGTGCTGCGATTTTCGTTTTAAATGTAGCTGTGGGTGGTTACATTTGTGGTTGCGATGTTAGTTATCTCTTTGATTTTGTGGTTATGGTTGGGCGCTTGTGTTAATTATCATTGCTATGGTTGTGGGCGTGATTATTATTAACGCTATAGTTGCTTTTTGACTGATGACTGGCATTATTTGCTGGACCTGTCACCTATTACTCCGACTCTCAAATGTGATTCAAAGAATTGATCATATTGACAGTGTGCCGTTCGTCTTTTTTTTTTCGTAGGTTTACGGGAAATTCTGTGTTGTATGGGATTGTGAAGTATAAAATGTGATAGCTATAGACGGAGTAAGTCAGGCGAGTAATTCGATCCCTGTACACAATGGTTTTATGGGAAGTCAAGATTCATTTATGGGAATTTAATGGAACGGAACTTATCTTATGGCCAGAGACAGAACTGAATATAAAAATAGCGGGAAGTAGAGAGAGGGTGTTAGAGGAGAGGGCGAGAGAGACAGAGACAGAGACAAAGTTAAATTTGGGCAGACGGCTGGAAAAAAGACGTACAAGCAGACATACAGATAAGGAGACCGACAGACAAAAAAAGACAATAGGGGTGCAGGTTCCATTCACGAATCCATGCTTGCACTAGGACCGCAGCAACGCCATAATGGATCTGGGCATAGTAAACCTCACACAGATTGCATGTTTTAACAACAAAAAACTAATATACAGGTATACATATTGTACACTTATGTATGCATATCAAAATGACTACAATATTATGTTTATGTTTGGAAATGATTTCGGTAATCAATGTTTCTTTCTCATTGTACAGGTGACGGGGATTGTGGGTAGGGCAGACATTCTCTCGACTTTCTTCTTCCTCGCATCGTTCTATTGCTACTACAGGTAATTTTTCATATTTTTGTTTAGACTCTCTGGGTATTTGTTTTTATAATGCACAAAAATAATTTTCATATTTTAACATTAACTCGTTCTATAGTTTGATATAATACACCTTGAAATCTGTGTTGTTTGGCCATTTCACGTGCAGCTTAATCGGGACTGTGATAATATTTACTCTTCAAAACCGAGATGATATCTGTAATCTTCTTATACTTAGCTTTTGTACCAAATAGGTCTGTTTGCTATCAAGCTCATGATTCCTATTTACTCGTACTACAGGGCAGGGACAGAAAAAAAAAGGGGGGGGGGGCGTTAAGCATACACTGTAAATGCTTTCAGTTAAAATGGGACAAGAGTGTTCAGAATTAGGTAAGATTTTACGCAAAACACATGTGTATACTGTTAAAGACTACACCTTAGATAGAACCGATTTCCAAAGATTCTGATTCTCTTGTTTCACACTCCTTAGATCTATCCTGTCTAATCACGTGACAAACTCACCGACGTCATCACCGTTGCCGTGCTCCCCCTCCACCCCATCCTCGGCCTCAAGCCGAGGGTCTACTGTTAGAGATTTCAACTTCAACGATCTCCCCACTTCACCTCCATCACCAACAACACCACCACCATCACCAACATCATCATCATCATCACCAACAACACCAAACTCTTTGCCAAAGCTCAGCGACCAGAAATCCCACCTCACCTTACCAGTGACGTCACACACAAACATCCGGTTCCTATTGGCCTCCATGGGGTTGGCGGGGCTGGCCGTTCTGTGCAAGGAGACAGGCTTGACTGTGATTGGCGTGACTTGTCTCTACGATCTGCTCATGCGCAGAGCGGACATACTGAGGTAAGTAGTGTGTTGGGAAGGTCCACATGAGCGCTCTAGACAGCAACCAGCTGCATTGACTGACTTTAGCTAGCACCTAGGTCCAGCAATCTACAATAGTAGCTTAAACTTCAATTAAGCTTTTCACATCGGCTAATTTCAGGCCAATCCCCCTTGTGTGCGTACTATTTTGGGGGATTTGTTAAATTTCGTAAAAGGTAAAAGCTTTTATTTTTATTATTTCGAAATGGAAAGTCTGCAGATCAACGCAAAGTGGTGCCAGCCAAAAACACAAAAACAAAACAAAAAACATAAAAACAAAACAAAGCAATGAAACAACAACAACAACAACAAACAAAATCCTCACGTACAAAAGAATGAACAATCGAACCCTTCC
>RQTK01000026.1:197013-201950 GCA_003991915.1 Elysia chlorotica | reverse complement strand
CCCCCGCCCCCCCCCCTCCCCCCGCCTCAACAACAACAAAAAAACAAAAACTTAACAAAATAAAAATAATATTATGTAAACGTACATTTTTAGACCAAAAGATCAGTAGTATTTTTGTTCAAAATGAGCCAAGATTGCGATATCTTTTTTGTTAACGTTGTAGTATAAGATTTAATGTCTTTGAAATTTAAAATGATCTGTCTCTTCTGGCAAGGCATAGTTATAAAACTGAGTTTTTGGTTGATATTCCCCGTTCAGACTATGGCGACTAAGGCAGATAAGCACAGAGCTTCTAGCTTGTATCCTGAGGATCTGCTGTGTTGGTATGGCGGTAAGTACCGTAACTCTTGCAAAGTCCTTCCTTGATAATAATAATAATAATAATGATCGCTGTTTCACAACATCTTCGATCCTGTCAGAGCATGCCAGTGTGTCTGTGCATCTCTGACCACATACGCACTGTCTGTCTATGCACCTCCCTCTCTCTACTCTCTCTCTCTCTCTCTTTCTCTATCGCCCTCTCTCTCTCTCTCTTTCTCTCTCTCTCTCTCTCTCTCTCTCTCTCTCTCTCTCTCTCTCTCTCTCTCTAATCTTTGTGTCTTTCTCTACTTCTATAGAAGCGTTCTCTATCGCCCTATGAGTTTATTTCCACTGTGGTTTTCACGCTGCTCTTTTCTCTACCATGATAATCATAATAGTATTCCCCTTCAGCTATAAACTAAACACTGCCAGAATATTACTAGGTGGAGAAGACCCAAAACACTCCCCTGACCCCAAATGCGGATTATCAACACGGTATCAAATCCTGCGCTTTCATGCGAACGGATCTAGGCGCACATGACATAACATATGACCTCTCAGGAACGGATTGTTTGTCATTTTTAACACCTTGTGTTTGGGATTTGTGGCTGGGATCTCACCAAGCAGTATTACTTGGCCCTTTGTGACACCCTAACACCTTAGTGACCGGTCAGTGACCCCAGCGCTGGACTCGAGGAACTCTTGGTGCCAGGCAATCATAATCACAACATCTCACGGATAATCGCTGCATGACAGACAAACCTTTTCCCTCTTCTTTGTATGCGGTTTTCAAATTTAACATTGTTTTTGTTTGTTTTTTGTTTTGTTTTTTTTTTGTGTGTACAGTTTAATTATAATAACTCTCTCCCATCAAAAAAGGATCCCCATGTTATTGGTTGTTTTTTTTTTTTTAAACCCAAAACCCAACCACAAGCAGATTCAAAATAATTTATTTTTCTCGCAAAAGACCCCCCCCCCCCCTTTTTCAATTGTCCAAAAACCTACCATAAAAACGCAATTTAAATTTAAAGAGTTTTTCCATGATCCCTCCAACCCCTGGTCCTTTACCCGCTTTGCTTGGCTTAGTCTGACTGGGTGAATCCAAGCACAATGATGAAGTTTATGCCACTCATGGTTTTCTCCTCATTAACCATCATGCACCAGCAGACTGCGATTATATTCGCTTTTTCGGGATTATGTGTTTGTTTTTGTTTTTTTGCCGTTGTAAATCATTGAACCTGCGATTTTTAATTGCCTTTTTCGTACCATACAACCATGATAATCTCCCAACTATGTATTCAAGAAGCTATAATGCTTTAATTACTCTTGTTTTAACCTTTAATTTAAAAAAATGCCGAAAAGGAAAAAAAGGAAAATATAAACGGGCAGTTCGGAGCTTATCTGGAGTTCACTTTGTGTAAAAAAAAAATGTTGAACCTAGATCGGGGAATAGATTTAGATATAGACATATGATCTAGCTCTATGAGCATTCATGTAATATTTTGTAAAGTCAGTCTTGGGGCCCGTCCACAATAAAGCCTATATAGTGCTGATGTTGGACGTTAAACCAACTCAACAACAACAGCCTTGACGGGTCTGCCGCAGAGTTCTCCATGTGAAAACATATTGCCGGGTTCTATGGCGTGGAAATAACGACTGGTTTCAGACGCTAACAAAATTTACATCTTTTACTCTCCGCAAGTTGTTGGATGCGATACCAACGAGACGTGTCACTTTAGTTCCGCCTCATTTAAGAAAAAAATCTCTTTAACAATAAATTAATAATAGGATAAGAGATTTCTTTATGTCAAATAGCGTCCACAGATTTAATTTGGGGTACGATAATTTTCTCAAACGATTTTTTAAAACGGTTTCTTTACTCCGTCTTTACTCTCTCGTTATCTTACCTTGCAAATTCTCTTACAAGGTAAAGCCATTACAGATAATAATAATAATAATAATAAATAATAATAATATTAATAATAATAATAATAATAATAATAATTAATAATAATAATAATAATAATAATAATAATAATAATAATAATAATAATAATAATAATAATAATAATATATAATAATAATAATCTTTATTTCAAATTCTTCCACTGGTTGCCATATTTATGGGCAACATACATAATGTTTGTCTCTTTTCCTCGTAAAAGGTAAATGTACCACCATAATGGGTAACATACGTACTGGTAATCTTTGAGTTAATTCTTCCCGCATGGCGCAATGATTTTGAGTTGCATACTTACTACACTGGTATTCTGTATGTCATTAACCTGGTTGAGTCCCTTCAGTACGCTTAACATATACGTATTTTTTGTCCAATCCTCTCAAAGGGTACCGCCGTTATAGGAAACCAACTGTTAGTTCTTGTGTCCATTATTCTGATAGGGTGCCTTCATTCTGACTAACATTATGGTAGTCTTTGAATTTGATAGTCCCTTTAATACGGTACCACACATGTAATCTTTGTGTCCATTCCTCTCAATTAGTACTACAGTTATGGGAACATAGCGGTGATCTTTGTGTCAATCTTCTTCTGAGTGGTGTGATTTGGGTAACTTGTTGTTAACCTTGTGTACATTCCTCCTAACGAACTCGGTGATTAAGGGTAACTTTGGGTCTACTGACCCCATATAGTAACATCATTATGAGAACAAAAGAAATCTTTGTATCCACTAATCTGATAGGATCACTTCATTATGGGGAACACTGGTAATCTTAATGTATATATACATGTCTATCCATCCGCCAGGGCGCAGTAATTCTGAGCCTGCGTCTGTGGATCATGGGCTTTCAGCAACCCAAGTTTCTGAGAGAGGACAACCCGGCAGCGGAAGATAACTCTTGTCTGACGCGGTAAGTTCCCTTAGCTCAGTCTTTATGAATTTTTCGAGAAGCATGGCGGTCGGCGGAGACATAATGAGACTTGCGATTATGCACATATTATTAGCAGTTATAAAAATATTTCATTAAGAAAGAGCATGTCTCTCTTTTACCCCTTCCTCCTCTCTCCCTTTCTCTTTTATCTCTCGTTCGCTCTCTCTCTCTCGCTCTCTCTCTCTCTCTCTCCCTCTCTCTCTCTCTCTCACCATCTCTCTTTTTTTCTTTTTCTCTCTTTCTCTCCCATCAGAGATTACCTCTCTTTCGTTGGAATGGAACCTCCATTTCTACGGTTACTCAGGCCTGTTAAAGGCATCAGGCTGGTCTGGTCAATTTGGTAAATGCAAAATCCCCCCACATCCCCCACCCCGATCCTATTTATAATTTGATTTGATTTTTTCCCTGGGTTTTCTGGTTAGATTAGATAAGTATATATATGGATATTGAGGCAACAGCTGAGATTTGAACCTTGGGCCTTCAATTGCCAATCGAGACTATCAACCAAATGGTTTAATTGGCGCTCCTCCAGCTATCAATATTATTATCTCACTAACTCAGCCACTATCCGGCGCCGTTTGTAGAAACGTCTTATGTCCGGAAAGCCATAAATCTGCAAATGTATCGTCCCTCCGTGTCAGTCTATGCCTCTGTGACATTTCTCCTGGTCCATTTCTTAATATTTTCTTGTCTACTCTTCCTGTGTTCGTTATTTTCTGTATTTGCGTGCATTTATACCTGCAGACATGTTCAATGAACGGCAGCACTAATCATCTGCGTTGTTTTATTTCGTGCCTGCAGTCCGTTCTACAGTTACTTGTATTGTGTGTTCTGCTCAGCACGCTGATGTTTATGTACCTCCCGGCCCTGAACCTGTGGCTACTCGTGTGTCCAGTGACGCTCAGCTACGACTGGTCAATGGGCAGCGTCCCTTTGGTCACACAGATCGAGGATCCCCGAAATATCTGGACTGGACTGTGGTATTTTGTGCTACTTATTTTGGCCAGGCGATCCTTCCAGGTTATGATTTCTCAGGTTGGTGGTTGCTAGGAATGGCCTTATTAATGTTATAATATTCAGTAATGGTTCAAAGCATACAAAGATTTAAAGAAATACGAAAGCTATTGGTTAAGAGATACATACTTTGACATCAACATAAAAGTCAGGCATGTTGCATCCAGGCGATTTTTTTGTTGGGTTAGGGGGGGGGGGGAATTTGTGATTAGAAATACTGGAAGGTGTTCAAATAGCGATGGCACGATTGTTAGTGCGTAAATTGCCTGGAAGAAACGCTTTTGAAATTCTCATTGAGAAAATAAATTGAAGATCTCTACAAATTAACAGCAATATTCGCACAGTTTATAATTAGTCCTTCTCCCACATTTCCACTACCTGTTTCTCTATTGGTCAGCCTCATCCAAAACCCACTTCTATATATACCGTATTGTCTTTTTTCCCACGGTGTCCCTTTCCGAATCTCTCAATTTAACTACTCCATACTCTATCGCTGCCCATATTCCATACCCCATTAAACATCGTCGTCCTCTTCTCCGTTCATTCCATTCCTACAGATACAGACAAAAGCAACAGCAAATCACAAATCTGATCCTGGTTTTGTCCTAGTGATGTCTCTGCTGCTACTGTGTGTTCCCTTCATCCCGGCCTCGAACCTTTTCTTCAAGGTCGGCTTTGTGGTTGCTGAGAGGGTTCTCTACTTGCCCAGGTCAGTGGACGTATGTGGAGTAATT
>RQTK01000026.1:157013-192013 GCA_003991915.1 Elysia chlorotica | reverse complement strand
TCTATATAAAAGTTTTTTTTTTTTTATTTTTTTTTTTTTTTTTTATTATTTTTTTTGTTTTTTTTGGTTTTGTATCTACGATTCTGGTACAAACAGCGAGAAGAAATTAAAACCATCTGCGGTGGGCTAGATTTCTTGTCTTCCGTGTAAAGTTCGAACTACAAAGACACTAAAAACAAAATTCAACCAACAGAATGGTACTCTAACTTTCGTTTTACAAATATTAGAAACGTTCCCATCTCTTACTTTACAAACTATTTCAAATGTTCTGCAAAAGGAATCATGCCGTTATTAAAACACAACCCGGAGGGATATATAATTATATGTCATATTCGAAGCAAGAACCTCCTGCTTCTACAATCCTTAACACTATGAACTGAGTTATAGACATAGAATATTTGTCCAGACGGGCGTAATACCCACCCCCCTCCTTTTTTTTTCACCCCCCACCCCACCCCGTATCCCATGTGTAAAAAAAAAAGTCCAATCACCGCAACGTTTTAATTTGTTCATTAAATCACGAACTGACAAAAGAGGCCCGAGTCCGCGGTTTTTTACACGTCCCACTAAAATACGTAAACCACAAAGCTATATTCGGGTACAGGTTATTCTCAAATTGTTGTTCCGATTCTTTTTTCTCTATTAAAACCATTTAATCGAGTAATTATTGAAATAGTTTTAGAGCCAAAATACTTTACTAAGTAGCAGCTAATTGCATAAAACAAGAGCCAACAGTAAACTATTTTCACGGTGATGCAGCGAAGATTTCCCGGTGAACTTGAAGTTTTGACTTGAGCCACGCTCTCTCGGCTGCTCGCCTTTTCTTTTTGGCTGCTAGTATGCTCTCAGAGAACCATGGCGCATGTTGTCGCTGGGGTATGGTCCGCGTGGTTCGAGGTGCATGGGAGTCAAGAGTCTTTTCTATTGCTTGATTTAGAATGTCAATGTTTTCAATTGTTCTGTGTGTTAAAGCAGTTGTAAGGTCGGATTTAAAACATTCAATGTTAACTGTATTCAGTTTCCTCGTCGTTACTTTTTTCTTTATATTTGTGCAGTTTGTACTATAAAAACCTGTACCCTAATTGCTGTTATAATTATTGTTTGTGTGTTTCCCATGACATTTCAGGCTAAACCCAGAGCACCCTAGTTACCATCTGAACCTGGGAACCATACTGGCCAATCAGAGCGAGGCTGAGAGCTGCTACCAGGTGGCGCTGCGACTCCATCCAGGTCACGCGGGCGCGCTCATCAACATGGCCAGCCTGTGGATGTCAGTATGGAGAGAGAGAGAGAGAGAGAGAGAGAGAGAGAGAGAGAGAGAGAGAGAGAGAGAGGGAGGGGGGGGGAGACAGAAGTACATTCATTTTTCTTTAAGTCGACCATTGCTCTTCATTGTCTGCCCGTGTACCTCCTAATTTGTCTGTTACCGCTGTCTTAGGCCAATTGGTTCTACTGTTCTCCTTATATTCTCCCTAACTCAGACACCAACTATTACATGTATTTGTTCCAGTGACAGCGGTCGACTGGCCGCAGCCATACCCTTGTTGAATAAGGCACTCGACATTGACCCCGATCACATCGAGGGTCTCCTGGTCTACGGGAGGGCGCTCCAGCTCCGGGGGGAGTTGCAGAGAGCAGGTCATATCCTCCAAAGAGCTACGAAGATCAGGCCAGACTGGACGAGGGCTCACTTTTGTTTCGCCAACATTCTGCAGCAAATGGGTATTGCATGGAGGGAGGGGGAGAGAATTAAATGAGAAGAAGTAAGAGACAAAGAGTACTGGAGAGGGAAAGAACGGAGAGTGATGGGAGAGGGGGAGATGGAGGAAAAATAATGGGAGGGCGAGGGAGCAAGTAAGTGAGAGAGGTATAAGGAGAGAAATGAGGGGATACAATTTAATATACATGCACTATATATCGATCCATCTTTATATCTATCTTTCTATCCATATATCTTTTATCTGTCTATCTATCTATCTATCTATCTATCTATCTATCTATCTATCTATCTATCTATCCATCTATCTATCTATCTATCTATTGTAGGTGTCATACCCTCGTCTCTCTATCCCTGCAGGTGACCTGGAAGGGGCGCTGCAAGAGTATATGAAAGTCCTTGACCTTGACCCGAGAGAGAGCGTTGCCATGAGCAACGCGGCTCGCATCCTGGTCTCTTTGCTATCTATCTATCTATTGTAGGTGTCTTACCCTAGTCTCTCTATCCCTGCAGGTGACCTGGAAGGGGCGCTGCAAGAGTATATGAAAGTCCTTGACCTTGACCCGAGAGAGAGCGTTGCCATGAGCAACGCGGCTCGCATCCTGGTCTCTTTGGGCAACCATGGCGAGGCCGAGCCGCTCCTGAGACGGTGAGAGGAATAATGTGTCACTCGTATACTACTCCTCTCTATAACAGTGAACAGTGGGATGAACTCGCCTTCAACTTTGAAAGTAGTTTTACAAGTATACCTAAGCCAGTTTTCGGCGAGAACCAGAAATCCAGTCGACACTCTGTCAAGAGCCAGTGAACATTTGGGATGAAATAATGGCAATCTCAGAAATAATGACCGCTTTTCAATTATGGTGGTGATGATCATAATGGAAATTGTCATGATGATGATGATGATGATGATGATGATGATGATGATGATGATGATGATGATGATGATGATGATGATGATGATGATGATGATGATGATGATGATGATGATGATGATGATGATGATGATGATGATGATGATGATGATGATGATGAGGATGATGATGACGGCGAATCCCCAGGAAGAGGAGGAGAGTGTGGAAGAGGACTGGGATGATGATGATGACAACTACAACACATTCATGACTAAGCTTTTACTCGATCTCTCCACAAACATTAGCATTATAAAGAAATATGGAGAAGTGAAATACGTAGATTTTGATACGTAACAACAAAATCAACAACAACGATATACGTTTTTATAACAATCCCACATAGAAACCATACAATATTTCTCTGGTGATAAGCTAATAACAGTAAAACCGTATGGCCTCACTTAGATATAATAAACTATATAACTGTGCCTACCCCTCTCTTCCATCATAATCTCTTGTACATTATTGATCTCCATGCCCCCCCCCCCACTTTCCAGGGCCATGGGTGTCCAGCCGTCCTGCTGGGACTGCCTGAGTGTCCTGGCGACCATCTACAGCAACCGCAGTCAGTTTGACCAGGCAGTGGTCACCCTGGGTCAAGCGTCCACTCTGGCGCCCAATGAGACCAGCATCGCTCTCAAATACGTGAGGCTCACACCATCATACGTGTATATCTGTTACAATCAGGGAACGGGTGGTGGTGGTGGAGAGAGAGAGAGAGAGAGAGAGAGAGAGAGAGAGAGAGAGAGAGAGAGAGAGAGAGGAATAAACATTATACTTAATGGAGATAGAATCATAGTTGATATGTTTTGTGCAATCACAGTCTATACTCATAAAATGGCCGAAAACAAAATATCGGACTATAGAATAGAACCCCGTACCGAACAAATCTTGTGATTCAGCAATGACTGTTTAAAAAAGCTATGAGTATTTGTTCCTATCAATAGTTAATAAAAATGTTATTGTCTCAGACTAAATTATTCTTCATTCCCAAAGGTAAATCAGTATAGATTCTATTTGGATTTGCCCTTAACGAATGTTGGCAAACATTACACTGGACTGAATAAGTAGGCGTAGGTAACACTCATAGCAATGTCACCGCCTCTCCCGCTTATATATCTCTCTCTTTTTCTGTCTGTCTGTCTGTCTGTCTGTCTGTCTGTCTGTCTGTCTGTCTGTCTGTCTGTCTGTCTGTCTGTCTGTCTGTCTGTCTGTCTGTCTGTCTGTCTGTCTGTCTGTCTGTCTGTATGTCTCTCTCTCTCTCTCTCTCTCTCTCTCTATCTCTCTCTGTGTCTATCTCTCCCTCCCTCCCTCTCACCGCCTTCCCCATTGGTTGTGACAGGTGCAGGCGCTGAGGCAGGCCCGCCAGACTGACAAGGCCCACCAGGCGCTGCAGAAGCTCGTGTCCCGGGTGCCCCAGGATTTGACCGTACTCATCTTCGCTTACAATTACTCCATGGAGGAGGGCAGACTCGGCGATGTAGGTCAAGGTCAAAGGGCGGGGCTAGGTAGTCTCAGGTCTTAGATTTCTTCAGGCGTGTAGTTTAGAATAGGTAAATTTTTGGCATTGCTAGATCTTTCGGCTGCATTCGATACAATTGTTCACGATACTCTTATTAAATGTCTAGAAACTTCTTTTGATCTAAAGTGTACAGTCCCTAAGTGCTTCCTAACAAGCAAATAAAATCTATTCTGTCAAAGTTGATGAGTTTAGATCCGATATAAATCCTTTGTCAATTTCGGTGTTCCTCAAGGCTCAGTTCTAGGCCCCATATTGTTTACTCTCTATACCCAAACTCTTGTTGATATTAAGAAATTCAATATTCTTTGCCACTCGTATACTGACGATACTCATTTTTACATGTCTGTATTTCCCTACGAAGTGCCCAAAACTGTACTCAGATTGCAGCATTGCGTTGCAGGAGTCAAGGCATGGATGACAAAAACAAACTGAAATTCAATGATGAAAAGACCGAGTTTATTATATCAGGCAATAGCAATGTTGTAAATAAAATTCTACCTGTTCTCTCAATTAAGGCATCACTGTAGCTGCAGTGAAAAGGTAATACCAAAAAGCAACTTAAAATCTTTTGGTGACAGAGCTTTTTCTTGCTTAAAGACACGGACAAAATAGATAGTTTATAAAGTCAATTGAATTTTTTTAGCTTAATTTTAAACTTAATTTGTATTCTTACCCTTTTCTCATTGCTCTGTGCATTCCATTGCATTATAAAGCAACATAAATTTTTATTTTTATCATTGCAATAAGCATATTTTAATTTCGTTTTGGACATTGCTTTAGCATATTTATTCTCAGGTCGCGAAAGATGTTCAATGCTAAATTTTTATTGATTTATTTGTTGTACTATATTTTAATGATTTATTTGTTGTACTATGTATTAATGATTTATACATATCATTATTATTATTATTATTACTATTTTGATGATGATGATGATGATGATGATGATGATGATGATGATGATGATGATGATGATGATGATGATGATGATGATGATGATGATGATGATGATGATGATGATGATGATGATGATGATGATGATGATGATGATGATGATGATGATGATGATGATGATGATACTGCACAAAATCAGTTAAATTATCGTCAATATTAGATGATAAAAATGGGCTTACTTACATTGCACGTATCGCTGTGTCATTGCAAAGCCCTGTAAAAACCTTAGACGTCTTAGAAATGGACACTGTACTGGGCAATAGGGAAGACAATAATGGCGACAGCATGAATAGGTGAAAGTTGTACAAGGTTTAATGGGTCTAAACGTAAAACTTTCCTAATTTACTTTGCATATACAAAAGAGAAGGAATTACAATTTGAAACGACAAAACTCTTTCTATGAAATGAGATGTTCTAAGTATAGCAGCCCTTTGTCACGTGATTCTTCCCAGGCGTCCCAGTACATCCGGGACGCGGTGCTTGTGGCCGAGCAGACGAGCCGGGCCAGCCTGGGCAGGCTTTACTTCGAGCAGGCGGAAGTCTACAGGCACTTCCAGGACTACGACACGGCGCTACAGGTAACACGGCAACTTTCGGTTATCAGACGTAACTTTGGGCAGCTTTAGCCTTTTAGGTACTTTTACTGACGTGTTTTTTGTTTTGTTTTTGCATCATAGACCAACACATATCCGCTTCCATCTACTTGACACACGTTGGACTACCATACACCATTCACCAAATACTTGTCGTGCAATATTCCACATCCTCTACCTATCTCTTCCTCTCTATCTCTGCTTTGGTTTTTCTTTGGCGACATATTTTACCCAAAGTTTCTCAAGCGTGTTCAATGTCTCTCTACAATAATATATTATCTTATAATCATTAATAATTTTAAAAAAAATGATAAAGATTTACACTTCCTCACCTTTACTTATGCCCCTTGTTGTTAAAGTTAACAAAACTTACTTACGGCACCCAACATTTTTTTTCGCCTCAGTACTACCAGAAGTCAATAAGGGAGGACCAACATCACACAGAAGCAATTGTCAATACAGGATCCATTTTTTACTTGAAGGTGAGACCCCGACTCTCTCGTGTTCTTTCCCTCTATCTAATCTCTTGTTCACTCGCTCCCTTCCCTTTTTTCATGGTTCAAATGTTTACATGAATATCTATTTCTCTGTTTGTCTGTCCACCTGTCTGTCTGTCTATCTATCTATCTATCTATCTATATATCTATCTATCTATCTATCTATCTATCTATCTATCTATCTATCTATCTATCTATCTATCTATCTATCTATCTATCTATCTATCTATCTATCTATCTATCTATCTATCTATCTATCTCTCTCTCTCTCTCTCTCTGTCTGTCTGTCTGTCTGTCTCACTCATTATAATTTAGCTCATTATTTGTTTAGCTCTAAGTAGTATAATATCATCCTATTTTTTTTCTTGTAATTTAACACATGTGTT
Organism: Elysia chlorotica; assembly: GCA_003991915.1. Classification (NCBI taxonomy): domain Eukaryota; kingdom Metazoa; phylum Mollusca; class Gastropoda; family Plakobranchidae; genus Elysia; species Elysia chlorotica. The sequence continues at coordinate 185,430 of RQTK01000026.1, read as the reverse complement.
TCCGGGAAATAATGGGTTTTGTCATGCAGGCAGGTTGAAGCGATAAAACAACTGTACCGTACACATACCCCCCCCCCCTCTTTTTTTAAAACAGGAAAACTGCTATCAGGTTTTATTTCACTAAAAATAGATCTAATGGTAATACAAAACTATACTATGCTATAAGTATTTATGTATGTGTCCATCTCACTTCCAGAAAAACTACGGCCAGGCCGAGAGCTACTACCTGAGGGCTCTCACCCTGGACCCTGGCCATAGCCAGGCCAGACAAAACCTGGCCAAGCTGAGGGGCCTGATGACCACACCTGGCTAGCGGCTTGGACACAGAGTCCAGTCAAGATTTAAATCAGAGTTGAACAGTCTGAGCATTTGAACTAACCGAATGGATATCAACATTGTTCTTCTAACTGAACGAATTTACGTGGTCTCATGACTGATCCAAGTGACGTGATGACAAATAGAAAAACCTACGTGACGTCATCCTTCTCGTAACGTAACGAACCCACGTGGCGTCATCTTTCCTGGAAACTGAACGAACTGACGTGGTTTCATACTGTGATAACGTAACGAACTGACGTGACGTCATCTTCCCTGATAACCTACCAAACTGACGTGATTTCATCACTGTGATAACCACATGATATGGAGTTCGCAGAAGCTCAAACACCCCTTCGGAAGTGTACAAAGAGCATTCCAGAATAATGTGCTCAAGCTGCGCAATCAGTGGCGAGTTTTCGGAAACTTTAGTATTGTAATTAAAAATTTTGATGGAACAGGAATAGGGCATATATTTTTCTCACGCGCGTCAACTTTTCAGTATGGCTTAGGAAAAATACGCGTTCTACTTCTAAGCTTGTTGTCTTGGAAATGAAGCGATTGGCCGTCTATATTTTTGGATGAGTTTCATATTGATTTTTTTTTTAATAATCTGCTCCTAAATTTTCTGATCTGTGGTGGTAATTGAACGAACCAACATGACGTTATGGGTGTCGATTATCAGTCTGTCAAACGCCAAACTTAAACATATCAAAGTCAGGACGCTTCTTTAGTAACGAAAGGCAGACAACGCCGTGTTCATATTTATAAAGAAATAGCGAAAGAGAAGACATCCCTGAGAGAGAGAGAGAGAGAGAGAGAGAGAGAGAGAGAGAGAGAGAGAATGTGCGAGAAAAAGACAGTAGAACAGACAGACGGACAGAAAGAGGAAAGCTTGTACTGCTCAGTGTTGTTGCTATCTGTTGCGAGCTTCATCAACCAACCAATATGACTGCATAGTGCATGCATCGATTGACTGATTATTTCTTGTTTGCTCCTGTGTTTGATATCTTTGAAACCATCCATGGCTGTGTATATTTTCATAATATCTATTTACTAAAATTTTGAAGCGCTGAACAATGAGTTCATATTACCACACATATCTCTGACAAGTGTACTGCAAGCTCATCAAATCTCGCGAATGTGTATCAATGTCCATCAATAATCGATTTTATTGCCTTTGATTGTTTCCTTGCCATCACATTTCTTCAAGTTCTAGTGCTGTTTTATTGTGCAATTTAATTTGTTTATACAAGAACATTATTTGCTACACGATCTTCCTTTATTTACAGGATCGTTCTTAGAAATAATCTTTTTTTTTTCAGTTCTTTTATACCATTAATAAATCTTCATTGGGGCCATCTTGGAATCATTTTGAACGCTTGAAGATCTCACACACATTGCTTACTGTATGCTTAAGATGTATGTATATCATTACCATTAGAACTTTCACCCTAGTCACCTTCTTAATGCAAAAATGTAATGTTTGATTATTTTCCACTTTATTATTTTTTTCTCACCTGATTTTAGAATCCTTTACGGAGACGGTGAAATCAGCAGAAATTCGAACGTTGGGTTCCCTGCTCAGAAAATGCACAGCCCAGAGCACTAACCGACTGGTTATAATCTGACCCCCCCCCCCCTCCCCGTGGTCTTCATGCTGTGTTCATCCCATGAGAGCGAGAGGCAACTCCAAAACCAGCTTTCAGCTCGCAAATTTCTCTAATAGACCTACAAATGTACAGTGTTATTTATCGGTACAATGTTTGCTTCGAATCGTAAATGAGTGTTGTTTTTCATGCTTATTTTAATACAGCCAATCACAGTCAAAACGAAGCTGCCTTTTTACTTTATTTTTTATTTGTAATCTTAGATATACAGAGAGAGAGAGAGAGAGAGAGAGAGAGAGAGAGAGAGAGAGAGAGAGAGAGAGAGGGGGGGGGGGGGAGGAGAGAGCACAGCTTTGTCAAACCACTACCGCCCGGGAGCAGCGGGGGGGGGGGGGTTCTTCCAAACTCTTTAGCGAAGCGAGTATGTCCTTTTTTTACACCCATCGTCAGCAATTCGAATATCTCGTGAACGGGCCACAAAATTGGATTTGAACTCGGGACGTCTGGTCAAAAGCCGTGTGCTATACGACCGAGCTACCTCGCCTCCTTAGCGGACTGAGTATAGCCAGTTAAACATTGATGTCAGATTTTTTAAAATTTTAAAACCTCTAAAACATCTTAACTTGATTGCTTCCCCATATTGCTAAAAACTAAATTTTTGCTATAACTCATAAAAGAGCTTAAACTGAAGGCAAAGAACCTGTGAACTACCAAGAAATGGAGATCCAGGTAAAAATGTTTTGCCTAATTTCCCAGCGAAGAATTAATAAATGATTATCTTATCATACTTTATCTTAATAACGACAGACACGTGCTTTATATAGAATAATGAGAGAGGAAAAGAAAAAGAAAAATAATGACAAGGAAATGTATTATATTTTTTATATCATTCAAATGGTTTTCATGCAGGGCATCAAAGGCTGTAATAATAATAACTTTCTATTTACGGTGCGCCTAGCAGGTAGCACGTTATTACATGCTCTCCAGTGATTTGTCATATTTTCGCGTCTTGCATTGATATGAAATTTCTAATATTAGGAATATATATATATTATATATATATATATATATATATTGTTAATGTTCAATAACGTAATGAAGATATTACAAAATACATTAATTCGAAAAAAATGTGTACGTCTTAACTTGATTGCTTCCACATATTGCTAAACGAATTTTTTTAACAAAAAACCAGCATACATTTGTATTTGTTAACACAAAAGAGCTTATAGTAACATGAAGGCGAAAAGCCTGTGGCCAATCAGGAAATTGAGATCCATCCAGGTAAAATAGTGACATATATAATGCTACATACAAATCATGAGGTTGAGAGGCAAGGAAAAAAGGACGAAAAAAGTGGAAAAAAGTAATTTTTTTAAAAAATAATATCATTCAATTGGTTTACATTCAACAGATCAAAGACTGCATGTATAAACATAAAGTTTTATTCCATCTGTGCCAATCTTGTGTCCCATGAACTCAATTTCAGTCTTTTTCAGTGGTGTCTTCTCCTTGTTCAGTTCGATGTTCTTCTCTTCACACCTGTTCAATACATTACGAAGGTTTTTGCTCATGGTCAAATTTAGCCTCTGCTTAACGTAGAGCCCCGTTCGGCTACCACTATATCCTCATCAACGTTAATGCAACCATTAAGTCCTACAAGAGCTTCATTCAGTTTTCTCTGAAACATTTCGCTCGCAACTTTCAGGCCGAAAGGTTGTTGAGTTGTTGATGAGTTGATTTAAAGCCCAACATCAACACTATATAGGTTGTATTATGGACGGGTCCCAAGACTTACGTCTAACAATGTTATGTGCTGCCACACACGAGACAGGGTGGGGATACCATGACTCCTGTCGCAGCCGATCACATTAAAATGACACCAACCCAACCAGTAGGGAGTTCAATCGCCAAGGCTCGAATCCGGACCTTTTGCGTCGGAAGCCGATTTTCTACCCCAGAGCCACCGCGCCCCCCTCAGGCCGAAAGGTAACCTTGTCCATCTCACTCGATAGCCGAAAGGGGTAATAATTGTAGTCACTTTTGTAGATTCTTCATGCCAATAAGATTCTTTTTTTTTTTTTTTTTCATTTTCTAGCTGTGGTAAGACATCATCGAACGTTGGAAGTTTGGAATGCTCTCTGCACAAAGCTAAAAATCAACACAAATGCGTGCACGTTTTGTATTTACCGTCATCTGGTTAACCCATTCTGTTGGCTCTTCAACTTTGACTAAAATGCCACAAGAAAGTAATGTCTCTAGTCCTGACTTCACATGGTCTTTCATCGAGTGATGAATCTTCCTGCAGGGATGTTTTACATTTGGGTCCAGAGTTAGTTTGACAAGAGCTCCAAGATTCTTGCACTCTGTCTTATCCTCAGTGAGCTTTGCAATAAAGTTGCCTTCATTTACTGTACCAAAGCCAATTTCTTGTGAAGTTTTCATGCTCAGGAGACATCCGTAGCAACCGTGAAGTGTACCAGTCTTGCTTCTTGAGTTTTGGGGTTGACGACTTTGATTGTCGCCTTCCGTGCGGGGATCATTTTTGTCTTGTTCCACATTGCGAGTCTGTGTTGTTTTCTTTGCCTGATGACGTTTCACAAATTTCTTGCATATTAAGATGTTTATATCAGCTCCAGCGTCTACTTGGAATCTCCCTTTCTGGTACCTGATCTACAAGAGGGCGGTCATGCTGTTTTTTTGTTTTTGTTGAAAGGATACAGCAATAAGCCATTCTTTATTGCAATCGTGCTCGCCGCTCAAATCGCATTCGTTGTTTGCTACCAATTTGATGTTTTTCTTCTTGAATTTTTATTGCAAATTGGTTGCGCCTATTGCAGTTGAACTTTTCCCCCGAGGGAAACACTCTTCGTTTTTGTGTTCGTGGCTATGACCGCCACGACCGCGAAATGGTAATCATTATTTTGTTGTCTGTTGTCAGATTCAAACCTCCGACCTCTTGCTCGCCGATCCATAGCACTTCTGACCATTTTTCTGGCACTACTCTACCAATGTGAGTGTCTTGACCAACCGATGCGCTGATCCATCCCAACTCTTCTTCCTGTTTCTTTATCATTATGAATGCACAACGTCTTTCCTTTTAGGAAAATAATGAAATTATCGAGACAACTGAAAAGAGTATTTTGCGTGGCGAAGTGGTAGAATTGGTTGCCATTGCAGGGGTAAAGCTAGAGAAATACTGGACTCCTGAAGGACAGCCTGGCATTCAGTCTCTAAAGGATATCCAGTTCTTTAATCCTAACAGAATTATTTTTTTTTCAGGAGCAAAATATGTAGATTCATCAAAGGCCATCAAAGTACTTCAGAGAATTCCAAAGATGAAATAAAAAAGTACATGACCAAGCTTAGTCCAAATGCTGTTCAGATATCAGTACATGTACATGTATCATCAGTGAATCCTCATCTTTTCTGGGCATCAGTGATCTATGAATTTCCTACCTGGCTGCTCTTGCCAAGCCACTTATTTGTTCGACTGCGAATTCGGCTGGTGTGGAACGCAGTTTCTCTAGATTTGTAATCTTATTTTTTCTCTCAGAAGACGAAGTCTTAATGAGGAGAATATGAAACGTCTTCGTTATTTTGCCAACAATCAGTTTGTTCGTCCAGATTTTTAGACATAAAGAAATCTACCTGGACACTCGGTGTTCATAATAAATTATGTACATTATATATTTTATGATTGTTTTTTTTTCTTTTCTTTACAATTTAAGTTACACAGTACAATGCAACTGTGTATTTCGTTTGATTAAATGTGCTAAAACAGGAAAAAAAATTCTTCTTATGTTGGATGTTTGCATTCACATGGAGAGGTTGCAACTTTTTTTTCTTCAATTTTTAGGTTGATAACATTGCTTTTTTTTCTTTTGAAATTGCAATTTCCAAGGGGGGGGGGGCAGATAAAAAAAACGAGGCACCAAGTGCAAGTACATAACTTTGCAAAAAGGAACAAAATACCTGTGGATGAGTCTAATAGTAGTCCTAGACTGTCTGACAACATTGTGCCTGAACAACTTACATCTTATTACATGTAACTTCAACCAAAACTCTAAAGGATTCTCACACAAAACTAAAAATTGAGAGAGCAAAAGAAAAATTTAGAAACCTGAACTTAAAGACTGTGAAGTACATCAATATAGAAAACTTGAGAGCCAAGATCATAGAATTAGAAGGTCAAGAATCAACAAAAGACACAGTTTTAATTTGTATAATGCTTTAATTTCATGGGGTGTAATATTGAATCCGTAAACTTTAAATACATATTTTGGTGGGTTAACAGATGAATATGTCACGGATATTTGTTCAAAAGACAGATTGAATTAAAAAAAAAGATACATATATATATATATATATATATATATATTTCATGGGGTGGCACTAAAAAGGTTTTATCTACACTTTTTCACTTTTGAGAAATAGGCAATCAAAAGTTTATACTATTATATAGACTTTTAACGAGATCGTTTATCATCATTTTTCTTTTATCACATAACCAAGATGCCAATCCATACATTTATCATTTTGAGTATTTTTCTATTCAGATCGAACCTTTTAATTATGTAATCTTCAATTCGACGAAAAATGCAGTTAGTACTTGTTTAATTGCAGTTCACACAAGTCCTCAAGTTGTGAGGCTGTGATCGAAAACGGAAGAAGAAGAAGAACGACTTGCTCATTTCAGTTCATGGTTACACGCATTATTTTACATTCAAAACATGATGATAAAATTTCGAGATTCTTGTAATAGCAATATCATAAATGCTATTGTTCATTATCTCAGATCACGTTTGTTCATTAACCTTCCTTTTCCTTAAATGTTCAGAAGCCACTCTTTTTTTTTAAGCGAGTGAAATAATTTAAGTTATTGAAGAAAAAATAACATTAATTGCTATTCTATTTGTATAGATAAACCTTTAAAAAATTGTTGATTTCGATCAAACAGCAACACACCGTAGTATGTAGAACATCTTAAATTGAGGAATAGCTTGACGCAAGAAAGAGATCGCCCTAGGCGAGCGCGACGTTGGACAGACGACATAAAGAGTAGGACAATAATGCAACTGAGTGTCTGCATTTGTCTGGCTCAGGGCAGTTCAGCTTGGAGAAGGGTGGCTCAAACACTCCTAGTATGCACTTATAGTTATACCCAGCCTGTCACCAAGATGACAATGATGATGTTAGTGATTCACTTACATCTGAATTGGACTTTAGGAAAGCCAGTCACTTTGAATACCACTGGACTTTAAAACTTTCTCCATCACTATAATCTACTTTTATTTTTTTTAACTCCACAAGAATCTTTGTGCATTCAACAGATCAAGTTAATTGACTGATTCCTACATACATTTTTGGTCCATAAGGTGGATAAAGATAATTATATGCAAGGGCGGCTGCAGCCTTTGGGCAGGGAGGGCAGTGCCCGACCTGTCTCGCTAAAAAGTGGTTGTTTTACACAAATACAATGTAAATAATATGACAAAAATTAAGATAATAAAATATAATATATCTGTCAAAATCTGCAATAAAAAGAGATAAAACCATGGTAGGCTCTTTCTGGACGCGACATGGTTTAGATGTACATCGGAGCACGGAGAGCAGCACACTCTTCCTTGCAGTGCCGAGTAGAGCCCCCTTCCATCAAGGTGGGCTAATGTGAATTTTCCTAACGTCCTTGTAGTATTCCTAATACAAAAATTGGACTTTGACCCTAATGCTTTCCATGTCTTCATAAGAAACCAAGTGGGGCAAGCCCGACTTGGCTAATTTTTCTATCTTGAACCAAATCCTTTTATATTTCTTGAAGTTATCACTCTAGGTTTCTACATTGATTCAAGCGACTCTCTGGTAGTCAGTTTAATTTACACATGTACGTATAGGCCCCCTATTAATATACAAGTAGTATATTTATTGTTTTTAACCTAAAAGTTTAAAACCAGCTATGAATTATATATACTTCAGCATTAGTGCAAACAGGCAATACAATATGACTGAAGACTGAGTCTGTGAGACAAGCCACATCCGACCAAGGTGGTGCCATTTTCAGGCATCTGAGAAAATTTGGGTTGCCATCTATCCACAATTTACAGTTCCACACACACAAAGTCCAACCAGACAGTGTAAGCCGTTCTTACTCTAAACCCCCATCCCCTCACACACATTCCCCTTTTTTTCTCTTTTTTTTAATTGTTGCATTGAGAAGTTGTGCACTGCATTGCCACTTGTCAATAATTGTTGCTGTTGGCATTGTGAGATTCAGATCAAGAATACTGTAATTATTTGGCTTTTTTCATTGTGATCTAACTAGATCTAGAATCTGCGTACTTGCACTCGCTGTATTAACAAAGCAGCAGGAATTGATCGTGGATTTAAAGAGGACATCATTATTATTATTGTTATTATTATTATTATTATTATTATTATTATTATTATTATTATTATTATTATTATTATTATTATTATTATTATTAACGGTGTTGAAAAAAGTTATTACATTCTTCTAGTGTAAGTGTATTTTGTTACTTTTGTTCTAAAATCAAGTCGCAGAAAATAGTGACGCTGCCACTTTGCCCGACTTGTTTTTTTTAGGGCCGAACCGCCACTGTATATATGTATGTGTAGGTCAATTAGCAAAACAGAATAACTTAAGAGGAAAAATGTGACTCAAACATTTTTTTCTATAAAAAGGCAACTCATTTGCCATATTTATTCCACATATATTTCACATACAGTACAACTCGAATACAACGAACTCAAACTCAAAGTGCACCTCGCAGATAAACAGATAAAAATCCCCCAATTTTTTTTCCTTTGTCTTTAGTAAACTATCTTGGATCTAACAAACTTCTTTGTTCCTATCCTCGGAACCATTGAACCAGAGGTGCCGGGAAGCTTACAAAGCTGCATATCCGACGTTCTAAATCTAGATCTAGTTTAAAATTAGACAACCAAAGATTTGCTGGGTCATCTCTAAATAAGAAACACTTCTCCAATAAGCTATAACTAACATCATGTAGTGTAGTGTTCAGTAAAAGGGGTGGCTCACATTACTCATGAGGGGGAGAGTGGTGGCAGCCCACGGGCGACCATCCAGCAAAAAGGAGATAAAAGATTGAAAGCCGCCAGATGTGTATGTGTGTGGTTGGGAAAGAAGTGGCAAGGGGAAAGTTGTAGGTATATGGTGGGCTTGTGATTGGCTCAAAACCATCAAGGTACTTATGTAATAGAGTTAGGGTATGGGCAGGAGTGAGCCACTCATGGCTTCAATGAACCATTCATCCAACGAATTATTGAAAGTTAGTTTGTTGAATCTGAGTTGTATTGTATTATAACTAAGTACATGTATAAAGTATATATAACTGTACATAAAATTGAATAATCCTCAATAAATATATATGATCCTATGTATCAAATAACAAAAGCCAGATAAAAGAGATTTCATTTTCAACAGGAGTTTAAATTAAACATGACACATCATCAAACTGCAGTTCTCTTCATAGCGTACTCAGCCATGCGTGCTTGTCTCCCATCCTCCCAGACACAAAGCTCTTCAGGGGAAAGCACAAAACGCATCACATTTCGCATCAGGATGTCACAGTCTCCAAACAAGCGGTAGCCCATTGGTTCATCGTCTGGTCCAATCAGCTTGCAAACAGCATCATAGGGTGTGGTTTGTCTGATTAAGGCAAGGACAACAGTGTTGAACATAATTACAGCTTAATTTCTATGAAAGAAAAAGATTTTTGGTCAACAGAAACAAGATATAATTCATAGACAATTTAAAAAGAGTGAAAGAAAAGAGAAAGAGGGGGGAGAAAATGATGAGATAATCGAAAAGGGGGGTGGGGGTGCTAGGACTGGGAGAAAGAGGGAGTGTGTGTGTGTGGGGGGGACGGGGGGGGGGAAGAGGAAAAATGAACATTGGGGGCCAGAGAAAATGAAGACTGATAAAGAGAGAGATAGAGATAGAGAGAAAGAGAGAGAGAGAGAGAGAGAGAGAGAGAGAGATAGAGAGATAAGGGGGGGGGGGTGCAGACATGAAGTGAAATAGTCAACTGATAAGATTCAATCAGACTATAAAAAAAAAAAAGAGCAGTTTGTACTTTTTTCCTCTTTCACTTAGTTTCAGAACAGTATGTTACCAGCGAGTTAGTCTATGTTTCTTTTGACTTTTATAATCCACAAAAAATGTAGATAAGTTCAACAAATGAAGCACAATTTGTTACGGAAGAAAAGCCACAAATGATCCCTAAAATTGCACATTAGTGGTTACATGTACTGGAGTAGAACTAGAATCTAGACAAATCTAAATAGAGATCATGTTCACGCTGGTCTGTACACCCTGTAACCTGACCAGTTTAGGTAAACAAAGGATTTGAAAGAAAACAGAGATCACAAGTGTCTTGGAGCTGGTGAGAGGGCATGCTTATTTGTTAGGAACATGTGCCTAAAGTCATAATTTTTACCAAACTGAATCTGAAAAGAATTTGACAATTCGTTTAAAAATTAAATCCATACCAAATAGATCAGATTCACGACAGAGTAGATTGTTTCACTGACCTGTTGCAGATCATGAGCCTCGAAGGCCCATCACTCATGGCAACAAGATCGTTTGCTGGACTAACTCGCAGAGTCGAGCCAAGAACCAGAACAGCATCCGTCAACCTCGCTTCCGCTGTGGCACGAGAAAGAACGTCACTCTCCAAATAGTCCCCAAAGTTGATGATAGTATTGATCATGTATCCATCGCAACCCTTTACAAGATAAGTAAAAAAAAATTAAGGACTTGTATTCTTTACTTCTTTCAAATCAGGATTTTAGATCTTTTGGAAAGTTTAATATTTCTTAACATCTAAAACTTGTTTCTGCAACTGCCATTGTACATAATAAGACCATTTAGATTTTTGATTGCTGCTAGAGCAGAGTTTGCACATTGATTTTTTAAGTTGGAGTATCTCAGCGGCAATCCCTTGAAGAGCCTATAGAGACATACATTACCTCTATAATATGGGCTTGGGTGGGAGCAAAATTTCAAAAAGCCTGCAGAACGAATAAATAACTAACACAACTAATACTAGTCTTAGGCCTATAGTATCGGATGGGTAATAATAACATTGTTAGCTCTTGGTCACTGCTACCACCCAAAAAAAATTTTTTTTTTTTTTCACGTTAATACTGAGTATTTATGAGAAGCCGGCAAGTGGTCTTGTGAAATCTGTATAGACCAGCATGCCCGCTGCCGGCTGCACTCTCCCACCCATGTATGGGTTTCGCTAAAACATTTTTTTATTTCCTTTCTCCACAATGTTTAATATATAATCTGTATTAATGACCCAATATATGGACTCCAGATATTATTACAGTTTAAAAGCACAAACAAACTTACTTTTTCACTGCATCTTCGACCTGTTCTGTGATTGATTCTGCACTTGTCACATTTTTTCTCAAAAGCACCAATACCTCTGCGGCAGGGAAAAGACCGCTCAAATCTTGTTTCACATTTTTCACATTTCTCTACAAAAGTATTCCCGTGCAGCTCCGCTAATTTGTCTGCAGGAATTCCCGACAGTCTATGCAGGCCGTCTGTGTTCTGGCTGATCAGGAACTTCACCAGGCCCATTTCTTGAAGCTTCGCCAGTGCCTCATGAGTGTAAGTCGGGCGGAGATTTTGAACTGGTGTTCCACCTTCCTTTTTTGATTTACTTGCTCCTTTAGCACCTACAAAGTGGAGAGAAAGATGTGAAAACAAAACGTTTTACCACTACTGGAGTCAAGCAAAGGGCTTCATCTTTTGTCAATCATTAACAAAATTTGCATTGGGAAAAATTAATTCCACTGATAAGTTAAAGATCCTTGTGTTGTGAACCGTCATACAAATCACTCATGATATTGAAACAAAAAATACTTTTTTACTAAGCAGCTTTAACTTAGAAGCCTAATAATTAATTAATTATAATAATAATTGACTTAAAAAATTTGCTTGAGGCTAGTAATTGACTTAAAATTTGCTTGATAATTTAAATTGTTTCTTTTCTATGGAAGAGCCAATACATGAAACTTTGTAGAGATATAAATGTATGATACATGGTATTAATTTAGGCATACAAAACCCTACCATAGTTTTTTACTTTATCCCTCTCTGTCCATTTTCCATGTATTCCCCTGAAGTCACCAATGCCTGCAGCTGTTGAAATACCTGCACCTGAAAACAGAAAAACGTTTTTAAAAACTTATCAATGAGAATTGCGCCTAGAAAAAAAAAATGCTCTTTCTTCTTTTCATCAAAAGTTGGAGCCAAAGAGATAAGATTAAAAAATGTATTTTTTTGCACTTTTGGCTATATTCTTTTTTTTCAAATTATGTGTTGTACCCATTTAGTAGAACAAATAACTTTGCTTAAATCTCTTCCAATGTATTTTAGAAGCTTCAAGTTTCCATTGCACAACTTTAGCAAAAATATTTACATATATTATATTATTCTCCTCCCTTTGTGTTTTGATCCTCCTCTCTAATCTTTTTCTCTCTCTTACTTCCTTCCCTTTCCATAACTCCTCCTCTTCAATTAAGAACATTGACATCAAATGTTGCACATATGGGGTTGATACTGCATGGGTCATTTGGATCAATAAGTGGAGTTGATTATATTCACTCTTTCCCTTCTACCGGATCCAACAAACCCACAATTAGTGCAACATTTTAAAAAGATCTATGCAAGCGACAATAAAGGTTAACCTGTGAAGGCAATGCAGTGGATAGAATGCTTCAAAGTGTCTGCTATCTTTTTAGCCATAGCGGAGATGTCAGCATCTGAGTCATGAAACTCTGCTGTTTTCATTGCATCCAGTATCATGCTCCTCTCCACATCGGAGAGTGTGATGGCTGGTGTTGGGTTTTTGGTTGCCCTGTTAAGCTCTGCCCAGCAAGGCCAGTGAAACGATGCCACCCCACCCTCTCTCCAATCCACAGCCATTGACTTTGCCCCTTTTGACTTTGACTGGATGAAACAGAGAGAATAGGCTTGTCAGGTAAAAGTCTAGAATAAAACAAGACATGCAAAGCAGCAAATATTGTTCTATAATAATGTTACCTAAATTATAGAGCTACAACAGTACATAGTGGAATCTTCCATGCTGGTGAAGTTAACATTACTTACTTAAATGCACAATTATTTGTTAGAAGTTAATTAACTAATTTTATGGTACTTTAATTTTTTTTTAAAGAATTTAGAGTAAACACTGTATGACTAATTATGGTCATAATTAAAAATCAAGGCTCTGTCTAAGAAGCTTTATCATGATCAGAGCATTCAAAGCTGTGATCAGCTTCAAACAATAAACTAGAAATTTCATTTGGAACTTAGGAAGCATATCACCAAATTCATACCATCAGTCTAAAAATTTGAATTTTAAGAGAGTCTACGTAAAATTTGACAAAGTATAAATTTCAACTATCATTTGGAGACAGCACGGGAAAAATGTCACAAGAGATTATCCGCAAAATGGTAGGCTATAAGGGTATATATATACAGTCATGTATATGACATTTTTAAAAAGTTTGATTCGGTATCCAATCTCAACCCTATAGACCCAGGACCATCAGAGTCAAATATCTCTCTATTTACAATTACACAGTTTCTAACCGGGACTACGTTTTTTAAACATAAAAACTCCCTTCATTTTTAGCTACATACAATTTCAAATTGAAAAAATTATTACTATTAAACTTCAAACCACAAAAAATGTTCACTCCTCAATAAGACTAGGAGCTAAACTGAATATTGCTCTATCTTAGAGTGTGAAATGCTATTAATTCACTAAAAAAAAAACAACCCTAGGAGAAGAAAGAGAATTAAAAAAAACAAAGAACGACAGAGGATAAGTGTAAAATGATCATTTATGATTCGAGCATAAATGGCTTATTTCTTCTAACACTGTAAGTTGCATTATATGTTTAAACAAAAACAAGCATATTATATAACTAATGGCACATTCCTCATCTTATGAGAGATGATTATGTATTTTTGTGGATGCTTACCTCAAAGGCTCTGACATTCACTCGCGCATCTCCTGGTTGTAAAAACTTTGAAGTTTTGTTCACGCATTGTTGTAGACAGCATTTATCAGTGACTAAACCCATGGTTTTATTTTCTGCAGCTAAACTGGAAGCCATTTTATGTTCTGTAGCACTTGGTAGTCTCCTACTAAAAATGTTATGATTGTCTACAAGTTTTTGACAAACAAATATTCCTGTCAAAGTTAGTGATGGTTATATCTAGAAGGTCTAAATCGATCTAGATTATAAATATGCAATGATTTCAGCAGGTACTGAATATAGATATATCAATTTATTAGGAGTACAATTAATAGTAAGTGACTTAGATGCTATAAATACCCACATATACACAAAACTTTTCCCAAAACTTAAGTATGCCTAGTGCCCAGTGCCAAAACAGATTTAGGACTAGAGAATTATAAATACTATTTATTTATAAGTAAAAAAAAATGACTAAGATGCTAAATCTAGGTCTAATGCCTACAGTAGCCTAAGGAGATTGTGCTTAAAATAGCTATTCTAGATGTTACCACAGAAAAATGTCTGAGATCTCAAAGTGAAATTATAGTGTGTTTATGTCAGTGTTATTAAATATCTAGAATCGAGATTCTCTAGATTTACCATAGTAGAATACCTATAACGGATTGGCTACCAGCATAATGAATATTTAGATTTATATCTAGATTTTGGTATAGAACCTGAAACTTAGGAAGGCTAAAACTAAGCGAATTTAAGTGCTGCTAGCCACTTTTCCATTGTCTATAGATCTTAGTATTATAATTACATTTATATGCGTAAATTACAATTAATTGCGCAAGATTAAGTAGCAGAGCACAGACATACAGTAAAAAAAAAAATTTACAGAGAAGTTCGTTTCAAACCTAGATATACTCAATTAATTAGAACAAAGATTTTAAATTCCCTTAATCTGATTTAGTAGCTACATGACAACATGGGCACATCGTAACAATGTAAACAAAACAAAAAGAGGGAGGTGGCTCAGGCGCAAAATGTTCAAACTGTCGCTATTTTACCCCTCTATTATATCAGCTTATTAAATCCATGGATGGATCTAAGCTTTTCCTTTTACACCAGGATTTGCTTAAGTTGGCATGTTAATTCTTTTAACTTGTGAATAATTTGATTCAATTGTATATAATTAAAAAGAGGAGGCAGTGCATGGTCTAACTAAAGAATAATAATTATTTGTTTATAATCTATGAGCGTGGGTCAAGGACTGGCGTGGGTTTAATAACCCTTTTTAACAGCAAGGGACACAACCAATTGAAAACGCGATAAGAGGCAACACGAGTGTACTCAACTTGGCAATCAGAGGCAGAAACCTGGCAACGCTGAATCCGTCTCTGAAGCTCACAGCCAACAGCCCACAGGTGCGTATCTAGGCTAAGTTAAGAGATAACATTAACACGGCATACGCCCACAAGACAAAACAAACCTATAATGCCTAGATATAGGTCTAGTCAGCTGGCAAGTCGTTTGCCACCTTCAGATAGAATATCTAGAAGGCCAACTAGTTACTAGAATTAGTCATTAGGTTACCCCGAAGGCATGGACATAGATTATTAAGAGTAAGAGAACAAAATGTAAAAAAAATATTTATTTTGATGAGATTGAGAATAGTGTGCAATGAATACCGACATTGATTAAATCTAGATTCTAGATCTAGATTCTTGATCTAAGATCTAGATCTAGATCTAGATTCTAAAATAAATACAGCCTTTATCATAATCAGATAGAGAATCTGTAATCTAGATTTAGATCCAGATCTTAGATAATATATATCGAGTTCAAGTTAAACATAGATCTAGATTTTTTTTTTGTATTATATTTATGAAAAAAAAAACCTGCAAAATTAGTCTTATCTGTAAGCTGGGTTTGCCTCAACGTAAAATATTTTACCTCTTTGAGATGAACATTTCTGTTGGGAAGTAAGTAAGCTTCAATCATGTCTCAATTAAAAACTTTCTTAAAGTTTCCAGGCTGTAGTAGGGCTGAGTTCTGCATCATCTGGCCGTAATCAGCTCAGACATGGGTACCACATACCGAATTGCTTACAGCGTACTGTCGTCTGTAACTCTGATTGTCATGGGCATTGTGGACACAGTGTTTAGGCTGATGTACGGTCGTGGCAGAGCAGTGACCAGAGTGAAGGATCCACTTTTGCTGCTTCCTGCTCATAAGCTGGCAAACAAAATCAGAAACAGAGAGGTATTTAATTTATAAGTATTTTTGCATTTATGATTTGCAACTAAAGTATAGTAAATTTTAGTAAGTGAGATAAGTCTAAATCTATATGCGTCAAAGTTTCATCGAATTTTGTTTTTAGTCATAGTCTTCTTGATTTCAAGATCGACTCTCAGCAGTGATTCCTCAGCAGACTCAGCAGAGTAAAACTTTATATTTTGAGATAAGTCGTATCAGTCTTATAAGAAGATACCTGACCTTTGATGTCACTGTAAAATTAATGGTGTCTCTGGTTCTATCCAAACTGGATTATGGCAATGCACTACTCTCTGGTCTATCGGTGGACCAACTAAATAAACTTCAAAAAGTTCAAAATCACGCGGCCAAGGTAATTTACAAGAAAAAGAAAAATGAGCATGTAAAGCCCCTATTAAAATCATTACATTGGTTGCCCGTGAAAGAAAGAATTGAATACAAGATCGCTATAACCGTTTTTAAATGCTTAAACAATTTGGCCCCACAATATTTACAAGAACTTTTGCACCTTAATCTGAGCAAGGCATCTCGCTCTCTAAGATCTACAAATGACAAAACTTTACTCTTTACGCCTAAAACTAATTTAAAATCATTTGGCGACCGGTCATTTCAGTTTCAGGGACCACATGTTTGGAATTCTCTTCCACGAGAGATTAGGGAGAGTGCAAGCCTCGAGACCTTTAAAAAAGATCTGAAGAGTCATCTTTTCAAACGTGTTTTCAGTTCTTAAGTTCCTATTTTACTTGTTTTTACCTGTCGATCTTTTACGTAGATTGTATAATTCAATTCCATTTACACTAGTTATTAAATCTTGCATATGTCTGTGCATAATTAGTATCGGTTTTAAATGGTAGCGCTTTTGTTTACCTGTGACTCTCGTGACAGAGATAAGGTTTCAATTTTAATTCATTAATTTTTGTTCACTTTTGGTTGCATACTATTACGCAGCTTTACAGTGTTGCATTTTATATCATTTTTATTATATTCTTTCTGATAATGAGTATATATATGCTGCATACTATTTACGTCTACATTTCTTCTTATGTATATTGTTTGGCTAAGATTTAACTTTTAATATTTAATTTTTAATTGCATGCTGATTGATATGATGTATGCGTATTTAGTGTATCCACTGTAAAGCGCTTTGAGATTTTTAAAAATATTCTGAAAATGGAAAGCGCTAAATAAATGTAATTTATTATTATTATTATTATTCCTCCCCCTGCTGTTCCCAATTTTTTTTTATTCACCTCACCTCACTCCTATGACCAGAGAAAACCTATAAATGTCCAAATTTCATGCAAAGATTATAATTTGGTACAAATGTAATTAAAATATGTCAGTTTTCCAATGACCATATATAAGAATATGGGTGGATCATCTTAGAACAAACGACGCACTTTCAAAGTCTTGATTTGTTTAAGCCAGCCATAGCTTTTTCTGTCAAAGAAAATAGAAAATATAACCAGTGAGGCTGATATCAAGATACTAAAATGCAAACAAGGAAAAATCAGCTCATAAATTGATCATTTATTTTATCTTTTTGTCTCAGCTAAGAGCAGAAGATGTGATGTCGGCGTACATTGTGCGAGCTAAGGAAGTGAATCCGATAGTGAACGCCATAGTTGGAGAGCAGTATGATCAAGCTCTCCGTCGGGCCCAGGAACTCGACTTCATGCTTGACGGTTTGTCTGCAGACCAGATCACAGATAGATACTCAGAGAAACAGAAACCTCTTCTGGGTGTTCCCCTCTCAGTGAAGGAAGCTTTTGCATGGACAGGTAACCCTGAGCTCTGATAATTTGGTGTCATTGAAGCAGTCTTTACCTTGATAAGTAGTATGAGAAGGGCCTTGGTTGGGCAAGACAAATACTTTGTTATTGAAGCAGGTCTTAGCTTTTACAAGTGAGTCAGCTAGTAATAATGTTGTGTCATTGAGGAAGGTCCTTTTTTTTATAAGCCTGTTAATAAGTGGTGGTGTTATATTTCACTGCAGAAGGCCTTGGTTTGACAAGTCACATAGTGGTCGTCTTATATAGAAATGTCATTTAAAAAGGGCCCAGGTTTCACGTATATCATAGTAATAATGTTATGTGATTGGAGGCCTCGAACTTGATGAGTCAGTCATGCAGTGAGAGTCTCAAAGTTATTATAGGGTAGTACAGAAGCAAGGGGAGGGGGGGGGGGGGGTTACTATTAATTTTTTGTTTTTTGTTTCCTGATGTTATCACCCTTCCTGCATGGTTACATTAATTGTTCTAAAGAGAGTTGAGCAAGAGTTTTATATGGATATTGAGAAGAGCTTTTCCTTTAATCTTCTATCCATGAAAAAGGCATGTCCAACAGTTCAGGAATACCTGGTCGCCGACATGTCCGATCAACAGAGGACGCACCCGTGCTCCAGAACTTGCAGGAAGCTGGCGCCATCCCGTTCATCTTGACCAACGTCAGCGAGGCCTGCATGTGGTTTGAGTCGTCCAACTATGTTTACGGCTGCACAAACAACGCTTACGACAATACCCGCATTGTTGGAGGAAGCTCTGGTTGGTTAACAAAATTAGTCTTAGTTACAATATTGATTATTTCATGTTGATTATATAAAATGTGAGGTAACCTTAATGAACGGGCACATACTGAAGTTTTGACTTCTTGAGGCGTCTAGATCCAGAGATTATCGTTTTTATTGACAACAAGAATGATCAATATTGAGAAGATTTCTATAACCAGTATGTATCTTTTTGTTGCTAAGAGAGAACTTTTCTGTAAGTTTGAATAAGGCAAAGGTGTTGATACAGATACGATTTTTCTCTGGTTTGAGCGGAAGACCAACCTTATTACTAGAGACTTTGTGTCTTGCATTTTCTGTTCCTTTTATTATCTTAATTTGGAGTGTGTGTTTGGTTTACTTTGCACTTTTTATAAGTTAGGGAGTGTATCCTTGGGAAGAATTATATTGTTTATAAGTTATACATTCTCAATGAACTCAAATAGAGCCTAATATTTCCCACTGTTTTCTGTCTTATGTTAGTAAGGTAATATTCAGTAAGATAGTATGACAAAAATGAAATATAAATAGAAACTTGTTATTTACATGTACTTTACTTTTTTTTTTTTTTTTCAACCAAAATTTAAGATATGAATCTAAGCAGAAAATAGGTGCATTCATCCTAGCTGATGGTCAATTAACAAACTGATATTTTGAATATGTGATGTATGTATTCTAAATTATATTGATGATATATTTCTTTTTTTTATATATGTTTAATTACTTTAAAGGCGGTGAAGGGTGCGTCATATCCAGTGGTGCATCAGTCATAGGGATCGGATCAGATATTGGAGGAAGCATTCGCATGCCATGTTTCTTCAATGGGATTTTTGGACATAAGCCCAGCATTAGTGAGTACCGTATTGTATCTTTTCAGCAAAATGTTCTCATAAATGTGTTTCCTTTTGTAGGCTGAAATAATTATTGTTTGGTCTTATTTGTAAGAGGAAAGAAAATAATAAGGATAATTTTTAAACTTTTATTTAGCGCATAAACACCACTGTAATGTTGTGCTCCATGCGCTTAACCCTGCTCTATAATTATTAAGATATTAAAGCTTACATAAATCTTACTGGTCGAAAAATACATAACCATACATATGCTGATTGTTAAACACAAATGTCATGTATAATAATAGAATAAATTACATTTCTCAAATGGTCCATTAAATATTATGATTAAGACACTGTAAAATTTACACGTAAATTCTTTTTTTTTTTTTTTATAGAAATGTATCTAAAAAAAAATAATTAATCTTAGTAGTTTAGCCTGATTACCACAGCTATATTGATCTAAAAAAATTTAAGAGGCTCAAACAAGTCTCACTTTTGAATAATTGCTAGGATTGGGCTAAGCCAAGGTACTATAAATAAGCAAGCAGATTCGGTGAAAGCACTCTAGTGTTACTAATTCGGAATACGTTTTCTGCTATTTTCATCTTTTTAATACTTGTGACTACTAATGGAAAAAAAAGCTTGGCATATGAACCAAGCAGATAGACAATGAAAAGATATTATGTGGAAATATGAAGGGAAAGAAAAACAGAGGGAGACCATTATGTATAAAATACACAGATGGTCTGACCAGAAGCACAACAAAAACAGAAATCCAATACAATGTTTTAATCAAGGCAAATCACAATAGAAAGAATTGGATGACCATCATTGCTGGTATTTGTAACAGATCTAACACATAGAGAAAATGGAGAAGAATGATAATTAAGTAATTATTAAGTATTGTAGACAACAGAATACAGTTCCTGTTCATCCGTCAATATTTTTTTTCTGTTTCCTCTACAGGCGTTGTAGATAATCTGGGTCAGTTTCCGATCGCCAGTGAAAAGGCAATGCCCATGTTGCAGACAGGCCCAATGTGTCGGTACGCCAGTGATCTGGAGCTCCAACTTCGGGTTATGGCTGGGCCGAGTGGTGTGGCCAGGCTCAAACTGGACACCAAGGTGGGTACACTCCGCAATTGGGAGGTAGATATTATATTATTTGAATAATGTCTGATCAAGGTATTTCTTTTGCTCTATCTCTTGTATTAGATACACATTCGTTTAGTTGAGTTGGTTTAACTTCCAACGTCAGCGCTATAAAGGCAATATTATGGATGGCCCTAAGACTAACGTCTGACAATTTTATGTGCTGACACACACGAGACAGAACCAGCAGAGCGGCGAAATCGCCATGGTTCTGACTGCAGACCTGCTGCTGCGGGAGCCGATGTTCTACCCCAGGGCTACGGCGTCCCCCGATACACATTCAATTTGCAGTATATAGTTTCCTTATTTACAGATTTATAGTCAAGTATATTTTTACCATTTTGACGTGTAAAATATATGGGTAAATATACCATTTTTCTCAGTGTACTGTTTATTTTGAAAAAATTACAGGGCAAAGCTATATGGTATTTATGTTATGCCTGTATGAACAGTGTGCATGTTTTTTTCGTTCCAGGAAACCAGGAAAAAGAATGTTCTCCTGTTACTTGTTGCTGTGTTGTGCATGTGTGTTGGGAAAATGGCTATTTTTTGTTGCATGTTTCTGTGTGCTGCACCTAAGTGCGAGGAAAGTGACTATTTTCAGGCTGCTTTGCCAGGTTGACCTGTCCAGGCTCAGAGTGCTGTCAGTGCCGGATGATGACGGAGGGCTTCTCATCAGCAAGGTGGACCCTCAACTTATGGAGGCTCAGCGCAAGGTTGGCACTCTCTCTGTATCTCTCAATCTCTCTGTGTGTCTCCCTTCCGTTCTCCCTCTTTGTCAATCTCTTTGTATGTATGTTTGTCTGTCTGTCTCTCTCCCTCTATTTACATTTAACTCTTTGTTATTTAAACTGTCAGTTTTGTCTTTAAAATATTCTGCCTTATGCTTTGAAAATTTGAAAAGATTTTTTATGAAAGTATGGTATTTTGGAAAGACTATGGTAAAAAAAAGTCAGTTTAGGTGTTGTAGTCACATTGTTTGTCATGTGACATTAAGAGAAGTTATGGGAATTTTTTGACAACTACTGTGTTGGACAGGAGACTCAAAAGAGATAGGCAAAGAAAAAGTGTTATTGAAGGAATGACAATGTAACTTTGTAGAACAAGAGTGACTTTAGTCCTAAGGGAAACAATAGAAATGGAAGTGTGTAGATACATGATCAAGGTTGGATAGCATGGCTAATATGAATTAGGAGAACATGAGGTCTGTGGATATGAAGCAAATGTTATTTGTTTATGACATTAGGAGCAGTTTTGATCCTGATGCAAAACTCTACCAACTTTCTTCAAAACTGATTGATGATAAAAAAAAAAAATTCAACTGTTATTACCAGAGATGGTTTTTGTTTCGGGTCTACACTTTCCAGGTTTGCGATTTTCTGATCAGCCAGGGTGCTTCTGTTGAGGAGCGGAAATTTCCCAAGTTCCGTATGGCCCTGGATATGTGGACAGGGCTGCTCAATCTTACCGACGATGGGCCGAAATTTTCAGCCATCATTGCGGGAGAAGAGTCTGAGCCTGTCAGATGTGTAACGGAAATTGGGAAATGGCTTCTGGGCCAGTCGCAACACACCCTCCCCGCCTTGATGCTCGGTGTTGTCGATGATTTTGGGCCCAAGCTGACCAAGGAGATGGACAAGAAAGCTGTGGGGATTCTGGAAAGGCTGAGAGCAGAGCTCTTGGAAGAAATGGTGGCGACAGAAACGGAAAAACAAGGCATAGATGAGAAGGTTGGGGCAAAATGTCCCACGAGTTGTGCAAATGGAGGTGGCCCCCAAACAAATGGTGTGACTGGAAAATGGCAAGGCACAGTTTTGTTGTATCCAACTCACCCTCACATTGCGCCTTACCACAACCACCCTATCTTCACTCCGTTCAATTTTGCCTACACAGGGCTCTTCAACGCCCTGGGGTTCCCTGTGACACAGTGCCCCCTGGGGCTCTCCAGGGAGGGGCTCCCTCTAGGGCTTCAGGTAGTGGCTGCACCCTATGAAGACCATCTCTCTCTGGCGCTTGCAAGGGCTCTGGAGGAACAGTTTGGGGGCTGGGTGAATCCAGGGTCAGACTGAGCTCATCAAACTACATGCAACAAGCCAAGGGTTTAGTAGAACAAATTATTATTATAGGGCTTATGGCCATCCAGGATAATTATTATGCAGCGGCTCAGCCTATGTCTATCTTTTAAAAGACAAAAAGTGATTTCACTTTTCAGCACTCCATTTAACACTAAACATAACCTCATGAAGTAGATCAGCAAATAACACAAAAAAAAAAGAAAAGTGAGCCCTTAAAATCAAAATATGTTTTTAAAAATTTTCAGCCATCTTGCATCTCTAAAAATATAGTTTATTGCTTAGTTCGATCTGTATGTGTTTTTTCTTTGGTTGTTTCTTTTTTTTTGGTCTCTCTCTTTAAGAGACAGAAATACATACTACCATTACCCATAAATGAGCATTGATATTTTTAAACTCAATGAGCTTTCTGTTGCTGCTTCAAAATCAACCAGAATGTGGTATTCAGTCAGGTGCTGATAATTTAAGCTCTGGCTCCTCTTTGAGTCATAATATTAAACAACTAGGGCTATTCACAAAGGTGCACCCCCAACTGTCATTCCAATCAGAATTTTTATACCCTTGATATATTTACATTGTTTTGCAGGGTTATCTGAACACCCAGGGCCCATCGTATACAAGGCTTTTGGGAGGTTTTTGTTTTGTTTTTTATTTTTATTTTTAGAAATTATGATATTTTAGTAATCACCAAAGCATTGTTTTACACATATTCAGACTCCATGTTTCTATGACAACAGTTGCATAATGATTATTAATCAGCCTTTACAGGGACATATAGTTACATTGTGATAACAATTATCTATACATTTTAAGATCAAAGCATGTGAAATGATGAACTAGATATATGATATATGAGAAAATTTATATCCTAACATTTATTTTGAACTCTAATGTTTGTTTATAGAGTAGGTTCAACTGTCCCTGATATTTGAGCAGTTCAAAGATAATCAATTATAATCAAAATACATAATATGATGTAATTATATGTAAAATTTTGGCGAAAACTTATTGTACATGTTGCATTGCATGATGTGAAGCTCTACTTATATGTTGAGTTGCTTACAATCAAAACACTAAAATTCCATGTTTTTTGGGGGGTTAATGTAAATCCCAATCACTCTCATTTACATGTATGTGTGCATCCAAATAGCATCTAGGTTCACTGTACATCCAAGGGCTGAAACATCTTTCTCAGGGCTCAGCAGTACTCCTAAAATGTCCTCAAGCTCATTTAATCTCCACAAATTAAAATAAAACATTTGCTCGATTTCTTGCTTTCCTTTATTTGATTGTTGAACTTGCCTCTCTTGTGATATTCTTTTATTGTCAGTTGCCTATTATTTTGTTTTCCTCTTCAGGATATTTCTTTTTAATATAAAAAAATATTTGTTTTGCCTTAGTTTTTGTTATTTATAGTCTTGGATTTAAAAAATGTTGTAGTTTGTTGTTTTTACCTTTGAATGAGGAGATCTGGTTTTGGTATTTTTTTATTTATCCATATTTCTTGGTTGACAGTAAATCTTTTTCTTTCTCCTATGTTTTAACATTTTTATGCATCTTTATAATGATTAGTTATTTAACCTTCAATGTGCAGTAATTTGTCAGTTGTTTGTATAACTTGTACTTTCTTGTGACTCCTTCATTAGATCATAAGAGTGTTTTTTTTCTTCTGTTTTTTGTTTATCTAAAGAAAAAGATAATTTTTTTTTACACCTCAGCATACTTTATGCAGTTTGTCAATGAAAATATATTGATGATTCTTGTGGTTATGTTAATGAAGGAAAATAGAAAGAATATGATGGTCAGTTTCTCAGTAAAGTAAAAATAACCGCATGTGATTTGACTTAAGAAGTTTGCTATGTGTGCGTTTTGACACATCAGTTTAAAAGAAAAGCCAACTGCGTATATGGTTTCTCAGACAACCTCATTGACTAAAATTAGATGATCATCTCAATTAGGATTTTTATGTGAAATCCTTATCAGTAAAAAACTCAAATCATTGACAGTGTTTGTTAAATTGTTTTACATACTCTTTTATATTGTTCACTTGTCGATTTTGTCAATAACAGTGTGATGGTAAAATTGTTTTGTTATTTTTTTTATAAATACTTTGATAATTAAATTATTATAATGATTGTACTTGTTATAGAATAACATTTCCCTCTATAGATAGTATTATGCCACAGGTCCTGACATTTGCAGTTGATCTGAGGTTTTTGTTGGATGTTCTTGAAGACCAGAAAAAGTTCTCCATAGTTCTTTCTTTTGTGGGAACCAACCCCCTTGGCAAATATTAGTTTGGAGATTTCCCTTTTGTATCAAAAGCTTATTTGGAAGAAAAAGATACACACACACACACAAATTTAAAAAGGAAGAAAGAAATCTTATAAGGGAAAAAATACTGATGATATTTGTAATACAGACAGGGATATATGATAATTTTAAAAATTTTTGATGAATTATCAGGACTACAATCTGATTTTATATTTCATAAATTTTACACATTGTGATAGTATTATTGATTCATATATTTTTTCCTATTTTATTTTGTTAATAATATAAGCATTACTTTTGTACAAGTATTTGAAGAACAGATTTTCTCTGTTGGCCTCGTGAACATGACATTATAATTTGTTTTAAAAATTTCAGAGAGCTTGACGTATCACAGATAGTATGTGGATTTAAATTGTTCTTCAGTATTGTTTTTTTTTTGTTTTTTTTTTGTTTGTTTTTTTTAATACAATGTTTGACAATTTTGTTTTACCTGGCATTCCGGATAAAACGACTTTTGGTTCTTTTTTTTTTTTAAATATATTTGTACAGATTGGTAGAGGAACCAATTCATAGACGTTATTTTTTATGAAATCAAAACTCTTTTACAAAGTTTATAGAGTAAAAAAAAAAAAGTACATTTTATAGCTAAGTTGCAAATATGTTGGTTTTATGCAAAAGCAGTGATATTTTTTACTTTCACCCCCTTTTCGACCTGCCCCACCCCCCTCCTCCCTCAAAAAAAATAAAACAAAACTTAATTGCAGTGTCCATTTTGTTATTCTTTTTTTTTTTTAACAATGTTCTTACCTACACATAACATTTAGTGTATTTTAAAGGGGGGGGGGGGTATGCTTTTAATCATTAGATTGGAATACTTTCAATTTCCTTTTAATAACACACAAATAAAATGTGATATTGTTAAAAATGCATACTTACAATTTCTTTTATGAGGATGAGCTTCTAAGGGATGGCACAGTATTGTTACAATTTATGTATTGGTCTCCTTAAAAGCATTATACTTTTATGTTGTGATGCTAAAATAAACGAGAAATTCTATTTTCATATTTACAAGACATAATATTTTTCATTTTGTACGGGTGATATCACCCACTCAAGCTTTCATCAAAACACAACAAGATTTTTTCGGTCCTTGCTATAAAGTGACATTAAATTTTTTGATGATGCATATACATGTACGTGCATTTATTTTCTCTTTTGATTGATAACTAGAAAATTGTTTTATTTGTATTGACTTTTTATAAACGGTTTTTGAAGTTGTAACGAGCACAAGGCTAAGGCATGAAGTGTATTGACTACAATTATTCTTTTTAAAAGTCAATTTTGAAATCAGAAGCTTTTGTAATGATAATCAGCCATAGCCTTTCACAGCACAATCTGCCACACAAGACTTTTCTTGTGAATTTCACATTGAGAAGAAGAAGGCCTCATATTTGTTTTAGTTTGAAACTTTGTTTTTTTTTTCATTCAACCAGAATTTTTTTTATTGGATCATAGATTTGCACCAACATAATTATTCTTTGTCAGTGTCATACAAAGTCTACATGTGTTTGTTTGATTTTGTCTTCCTTTTTTTAAATTTTAAGAATGTATTGGGTAAAGTAAGATTCTGTATCTGTATTTTTTCCCATTGTATTTGCATAGGCTTGTTTTATCTTATTCTAATTTTTTTCATCTGAAAGGTGCTTGGTTGGGATATTAATTCAAATAAATCTTTTTGAGCCGTGACAATAATGATATGTTATTGATCTGTAAAGTTTCTTGTTGTCATTTTCATGACAATTAACTTTTTTTATATGCACTTCTCACATATTTCATTTCTAAATGACAATTTTTTCCCCTCCGTGTTAATGATTATTCACATAGTATACAAGTTATATTTTTAATTCCGGTTTCAATATAAAAGTTATGACATAGAGTGTCAGATTTTAGGTTGGAACAAGAGATAATATTTTTGTTGTTGTTGCTTGCCCTAACCAATGTAAGAGCTTAACAATTTTTGTTTTAAGATGGAGAGGTTTTTGTTTTTTTTCTTGTTGCAATGTTCAATGTTGCAGTAATGTGGTTTTCATAGCCAGACATAGGATTACATTATTGTAACCATATAATGTGATATAGAAATAAAAAGGCTGTGTTTAAGACCACTTCTCTGTTTTGCACGTGAATTTTTGTGTGTGTTAAACTTAAATCATTATGCTTTTTACTAATGTATGTCATTCCAAGTAAAGTTAAAGCTTAAATTGTTGTATCTCATTTGTTACATTACATTGTATTGCTGTTTTTTGTGTATAAAAAATAAACCATTAAGTACCTGGCATTAAAGTTAGGCCATTCTGCGTGATAACAATGGATAAAGAATGTGTAGTTTGTTTAATAGTATTTGGATCAGTTAGAAGATTAGTCCGTTTTCATCTTTCAACCACAGAATTAAGAGTCTGTGAAAATCAAAATATTTACCTTCACCTATATCATGGTGGTTTTTAGTTTTTATTATTATTGCACTCTTTTATGTCTAACAGAATTTATTTTTCAAGCACTGAGTTCAAGAAGGATTTTGATTCTTCCCCCCATTTCTCTGTATAATGTTATTATGCTGTTGGATTAAAATCTTCTTATAATGTTAAATTGTATGAAAGTTCAAAATCTATCATCTAATTATTCTGGTATGATTTGCTTCACAACAAGAGATGTAGAAAAAATGAAAATTGAAGTTGAATTGATACAGCATTGAATATGATTAGCAATCCAGAAGGGAGAAAACGGTAAATTTTAAGGCGTGATCTCAGGTTCTGACGATGAATTGTTAAAAAAAGACGAAAATTAAACAAAACAAACAAACTATTCTGTCCGCAAAAATGTAGGAAAAAGTTATACAGTTAAAACAATTTTTTATACTAGTGTGATCTTACTCTATATTCACTTTCACGTTTCCATTTTTTAGAAATATGATTTCATACAATAAGACTGGCGCACAATTTTTTAAGCCAACAGTAATGCATTGATAAGTATCTCGGAACAAACCTAGGACATAATGATTGTTAGTCCAAGGCCCCAACAACTGGTCGGCATGATACCAACACAAACATACATTAATTTCTATCAACGGTGGTAAAGCAGAAAGTGAAGACTGTGTAAAGAAATGAATAAGGATAAAGATGATAGTGCTGATGATGAAAGTAATAGTATCAATAATGGAATTGTAGTAGTAATAATAATAATAATAATAATAATAATAATAATAATAATAATAATAATAATAATAATAATAATATTAATAATAATAATAATAATA
>RQTK01000026.1:114148-147191 GCA_003991915.1 Elysia chlorotica | reverse complement strand
TTATTATTATTATTATTATTATTGTTATTATTGTTGTTGTTGTTGTTGTTGTTGTTATCATCATCACCATCATCAGCATCATCATCACCATCGTTTTTTGTTGTTATTATTTTTGTTATTATAAAACCTTACTGGAAGCTCATTGGTTCAAAGTCCGATTGCCCAAATTGTATTTGTCGGATTTTGTCACCTACTGGTTGGATCGGTGTAACTACATGTATAATATGACTGGCTGAGAGATGAGTCATGGTATCCCTGTACTCTCTCTCTCTCTCTCTCTCTCTCTCTCTCTCTCTCTCTCTCTATCTCTCTCTGTGTATGTATGTATGTATGTACTAGCACGTAAAATTATTAGACGTTAGTTTTGTGACCCGTCCACAATATTGCTAATATCTTACTGACTTTGGAAGCTAAACTACCAACTCAAATCAACGCAACTTTTTACATATCCATACACGAACTTTGTTTTAGTCGTTGACGTGAAATAACGCCTCTAGTCGCTTCAAAATAATTACATTACACCCGAAAGTGGGTGTTGCACCCCATGTCGCCAAGTCTCCCTCTGTCGCTGCGTGCCACACCCTACAGCCATAAAAAAATGTACTTTCTGATCAGCTGATCAGTTATTATTATGTATTATCTTGTTGATCTCTGTAGGGGATATAATTATGTCGGCTCCATTAATTTGATTTACTGAGAGATTTTGAACTCATCTCATTACTGTACCATCGATTTCCCTCGACATATGTATCTCCCTTTGTAATGGATCATTGCGAATATTTTAATTATGAACCAGCGTGTGGGTTGGCAGATTATTGTACGTGTGGGCTAACAATAATACTGGTTAATTTATTCTCTCTCAGTCTTTGTTTTTTTTCTTTCTCTGATTATCGTTCTGTTTCTGTCTGCCTCCCCTCTCCTTATCTCACTCATATCTTCCACTCTCGAATTTTTTTTAAATCTTTTTTTCCTTTTTATCGCCCACCATCCATCTATTTCTGCCTTTACCTTTACATGTCATTCATTGGACAATTTCCAATAACATTTACCCTACCAGTATTTTATTACATAAAATAGATAAATCTGACTCTGAACTATGTAAACAATGCAAAGAGACACATTTTACGGAACATTTTTTCCCACTGTTTATTGGTTACATCCCTATGGAAAGAAATTGAATACAAAACTAGCGCCT
Organism: Elysia chlorotica; assembly: GCA_003991915.1. NCBI lineage: Eukaryota > Metazoa > Mollusca > Gastropoda > Plakobranchidae > Elysia > Elysia chlorotica. The sequence goes on along the minus strand of RQTK01000026.1, from coordinate 145,996 downwards.
ACTCCGGAAAAAGACTAGACAGAAATTTCGTTTTATTAGGAATGATATCGATTGATGCACTGGACAGAAAAGTAGTTAATGTTATAAACCATGCAATCTTAATAGGAAAATATGTACATGTCCAAAGATAAATATGGCAAAGTCCGAATTTTTTTCAATATGAAAGCTACTTACAGAATCTCCGGAAGTGAATTAATCAAAAGTAGGAAAATAACTTGGAACCCTTTCGCTGCTTTAGATGACTGTGCTATGTGAATTGACTTTGAAAACAAAATGCAATATCAGCTGCATTACTATAATATAAATACACAGCGAGGGAAGGGGATTCCTTGAAAATCTATCCTAATATCCATAATGTTTCATGTATTTTATGGTTATGGATCATTGTTGTTTTTCTTTTACAGAAAAGGAGCAACATAATGTTGTGTCTGTATATCTACCATATTGCCAAATATGTATTTTGATTTATGTGTATTCTGCCCACTATTTCCATTTTTTATGGGGTAGACTTTTTTTATACAAAAAAAATTAATACTGCGTTTATAACAATAAAAATGTAAAAAAATAAAGGAAAAAAAGCCGCACTAGCTAGAGGAGAGTTTTGCCTGATAGCATCTGGTATGGCGGTACGGTTGTATATAATGTTGTTATTGTTACTATTATTATTATTGTTATTATTATTATTATTATTATTATTATTATTATTATTATTATTATTATTATTGCTATAAATCTTTTTGATAGTAGTTAGTGTTTCTATATCCAAAACCTATATCCAGTGTTGAAGAAAACATGCCCAGACAACAACCCCGAATGATGGTGATTAAAAAAAAACAATTATGGAGGAGAAGGAAAAAATAGGATAAAAAGGAAAAAAAAAAGAACAACAAAAACTCTTCTCTTCTTTCCTTGCCTGATCACACATGCTTATGTTGCCCCTGTTTCTGTCCAGACACGAGGCAGTGGTGCAGCACCTGGTGACCTGCCTAGGGTGTGACCTTGACCTCTACTGGTGCAGTCCGCCTGTCCATCTGGCTGCCTACATCGGGGATGCAAAGCTACTGGAGCTGCTGCTGCACGCGGGGGCAAAGGTCAGGGGGCAAGGCCGTACCATAGGAACTAACCATATGTTTAGAGCATTGTATCTGGGTGACTTGATTGATAGACTCGTTTTTCTGTCATGTTCTCTTCTGAATGACACTTTAATGGGTAAAAATACCTTCAGTGGCGCTCTGTAAATCATCTGTATCATTATTTTTGTCATTAACTTTATATTTATAATTTATCAGTGTTAAAGTCATGAATGAAGAAAATATGTTGGGATTGCAGAGAGTGTGACAAATTTAAATAACTTGGCTGATCTCAGCTAAGGAAATGATGTGTGTAGAAGGGGAGCTGGGGCAAGTGATACAGTGATGAGCTTCCAATCGCGATGTACATAGTTCAAAACCATGTTTGGCCAAATCTATTTGTCACATCCCGGCCCCGACAGGTTGGGTTGGTGTCAGTATTATGGGATCAGCTGAAACAAGAGTCCTGGTATCCCTGCGCTGTCTCTGTGTGGCAACTCATAAAATTGCCAAATGTCAGTCTTGGGATCCGTCCACAATATAGCCTAGCTGCTGATGTTGGACTTTCAGAAACCATTCTGCCAAAAGCAGTGACCACTAAGCCACCCACAGCCACACTGACACTGACAGTATCCCCTGCCCTCCCCAGAGCATGAAGCAGCGTGGCATGTGTTACCCCGAGCCACACCTTCCCATCAGGCTCGAGGCAGGGATCCTGGGCTACCTGGGCTTCCAGCAGAGACCAGTCTACCTGTGCCACTCTCACCGTCTGACCCCGGTCCAGTGCGCGCTACAAAAGGACAATCTGGACTGTGTCAAGGTAGAGATGTAGTACAGAAAATTTTAATATTATCTGTTGTTGGTCATTACATCCATAAGGTTTCATTCACTTAGTTGCTTTTAAAGCTGTTTAGTACTCAGTGTAATGAAGTGTTTTGATAACTTTGGAAGTCTTAACTGTTGGAAGAAAAACCTGGACTCTGTCAAGGTAGACCTGGGATGCAGGGAAGTGTAATAGTAATCTAATCTGTGAAAAGATAGACCTGGGATACAGAGAATTGTAAAAGTAATCTAATCTGTGAAAAGGTAGACCTGGAATGCAGGGAATTGTAAAAGTAATCTAATCTGTGAAAAGATAGACCTGGGATGCAGGGAATTGTAAAAGTAATCTAATCTGTGAAAAGATAGACTGGGATGCAGGGAAGTTTAATAGTAATCTAACCTGTGAAAAGATAGACCTGGGATGCAGGGAATTGTAATAGTAATCTAACCGGTGAAAAGATAGACCTGGGATGCAGGGAATTGTAATAGTAATCTAACCTGTGAAAAGATAGACCTGAGATGCAGGGAATTGTAATAGTAATCTAACCGGTGAAAAGATAGACCTGGGATGCAGGGAAGTCTAATAGTAATCTAACCGGTGAAAAGATAGACCTGGGATGCAGGGAAGTCTAATAGTAATCTAACCGGTGAAAAGATAGACCTGGGATGCAGGGAATTGTAATAGTAATCTAATCTGTGTCAAGGCAGGGCATAAGTGTTAGTGAATTATATGTTCTGTGTCAGATTTTTGTAACAGATAAATTAAGATCTGTGTGGTCGTTTGTCAATCCCTATTTATTTCTTTACATCAATTCAACATCCATCCACATCAAACTTCTGAACCTTTTATGTCACACCAGATATACATGTATCACTCCTCATAATAACCAATAAATCTGCTATCCATACCTACCTGTGCCAAGGTACCTCAAGATCCAAGGTTTATGATTACCAAATGTAACATTTAAAATATTTCACTCTGTTGACGCTACAGGTTTTGCTGAAACACCATGAGTCTCTGGATCCCCCGGACTCGTCGCCGAATCAGAAGCCCCCGCTGGGCGTGTCAGCGCTGTCCCTGCTGCTGTTTGCATGCCGAGAAGGAGCCCCGAGCTGTATCCAGTACCTGGTGGAGCGTTACCCAGACTGCATCAACAGCTACATGGATGGAGACACGCCCCTTCTGGCGGCCGTGCCTTGGGGGGAACAGTCAGTCTATTCCTCCCTCACTTTCTTCGTCTGTTGTAGGGAATCCACTACTTTGCTCCTATTCATAGCGATAAGATTTCATAAACATGTAACTTCTTACATAGAGAATACGTTACTTAACTCTTCTGTATAGGAAGTACATTTTCAAAGAGTTCTGTTACGAATATAGAACTTCCTACATACTGCATAGTGAATGTGACTCTACAAAAAAATTTTCCAATTTGCAAAGAACTCCTGAGTCATTAACAATCAGAAGTGAACTAAGTAAATCTTTTTTCCCACTTGCACTGTCTATGACGGTAGTTTTTTTCAGCATTAAGTGTTTCTCTATACTACTGCTTTATAAGCTTATAGAAATCTAAAGCACAGCTCATTCTAACTGGGTGGCATAAATCTTTGGAAAATTTCATTCATAATTCTTTACTTTCCTTTATCGCCATTTTTTTAAACAATTAACCACAACCATTGAGCCGCGAGTTTTACCATACATACCAGAAATCAGGAGATTTGGAATTAGAATGAAAAATATTCACCCTTAACTTCTATTACCCAATATTTTAAAGTTAATTAAATGACAAATTGGAAAATGGTCTGTTAGATGTACAACAGTAAACACAGAGACAGCTCAGGAAACAACATTCTTACATTGATATCTTTCAAAATTCAATCAGTTGATGAAGTTATTCTGTGGACTTTTACTAATAATTTTTCAATAAAACTTTGAGCTGGTACTATTAAAAAAATTAAAGGAATAAAGGATTTCCACGTGTAGTCTATTTTTGCCTCCTTTATGTGAGAGTTCTAACTTTATTCCTGTGCCAGGTGTGTCCATATCCTGCTGGAGAATGGAGCAGACGCCCACCTGAGGTCAGAAGGCATCCAGGAGACGGCCCTGCACCGCCTGTACCGACAGAACATTGACGGTCTGTTCACGATCTACGACACAACAAAGTACCTGCTCACCACAGGCCTGGAACAGGAGGTGTGCTTCAGTCTCTCATACCAGTCTTACCAGTCTGTGTGGTTTAATTGTCAATGTTGGAGGTTACATGCTTTGTCTATCTTGCATGAGGGCTCTATTTGAAGTTCAAATTCCACAAAAATTGTTTTTTTGTGGGTGTGTTTTTTTTTTCTTTTTTTTTTTTTTTTTTTGGGGGGGGGGGGTTGCATGCCCCCAGACCCCATTAGGAATACTTCCTTCTTCAATGATGCTCACATTTCCAGCTTGGGAAAGGTTCAGTGAAGAAATTGTGATAAGTTATCATCCATGTAGTTAAAAAAAAGACAATCCCAGGCTCTAAGTCTGGGTTCTAATGAAAGAAAGAACTGAAATTACTGTGAATGTAAACCACAAGGGATCTTGACTTAAGGGGAAATGGGAGATAATCATAGACTCATACTCATACCGTCAGGTTGAAAAACTTGTTGTTTCAGGATGGGAAGGATGGTCTGGGTTTGTCTGCCCACAGCATGGTAAGGATCAGGGCTGAACGCTGGTAGAGCCATCTTTTCTGGGTGTTTTCTTTTTTTTCTCTTGGCTTCAAGTTTTGCGAGGGACACAATGTCAGTACCTGCTTATAGATGTCTGTCTCACTGTTTCAGCTGCAATCTGCTTCTTGTTGTTTCTGTAAGGGTTTCAACCTCCCTATGTGTACTGCAATATCAGTCCTGGTGTTTGCTTTAAAGATGAAGTCTATTTCCTGGGACTCCATTCTGTGGTACTTGGTTAGGGTTCATAAAAATTTTCTTATCACACTTAAGGTAGTTAAAAAATTTTATTCCTTGCACTTTTAATAATGGAGTTGGTTTTTATAAGTTTTCATCATGCGGCTTTGTGTTGTTTTAAATTAAAACATTTTTTTGTTGTTCTGATGTATGATTACTATTGCTATTTTGCATAATGCCAATAGTCAGATTTTCTTTAATTGATTTAATGTGATAATCTTGTTAACACACATCCCTCCCTCCAAAACTTCTGTTATTCCACTGACTTAGATTGTATGCTCCTCAACGTTTGTTATATTAAATATCACTTTCAAAATCCCCCTTATTTGTCTTTGAAGTACCAAAATGCCACTGTCAAAATATAAAAAAGGACAACAAATCTAGTATTAGCTAAACAGATCAACATTATCATCGATTATCAAGACAAGCCTTTTTCATTTTTGTCAATGTAGCCCAGAGTTAAGTTTTTAATACAGAGAGGGCAACACTTGATGGACTTGACACTTGGAGACAAAAATAGGTCTCAGCAAAAGACTTTACCTGAATTTGACCATGATTCCGACCAAGAAGAGTGCATTCTGGTCACTGGGGCATGACCTCTAAAGGTTGACTCATTTTGTTTTGTTTTTGTTCCCCTCTCCCTCAGATAAATGCGTACACCCACCTGGGCGAGACCCCCCTGCACATGCTGGTGTCCCACGTGTCATACACAGGCGGAAACTACGTGGACCCCCAGCGGAGAATCCCGCGCACCCAGCTTCAGGATGACTACCAGAAACAGGTGCCCTCTGCTGCATCAGCAAATATGTCTGCTCACTTGATTACTTTGCTAAACTAAAAGAAAAATTGCTTCTGGGTTTGAAACAAAACATTTGGTTTAATTTTTTAAATGTTGAACTCACTTATTGTACAGCTGAAACGAAACAAGAATTGTTCTGAGATCATTCCCTATCCACACGCACAATATATTCACAAAAAATGGCCAACTCAAAGAAAACGATATATTAAGTTTTAAAATGGCCCATTTTGCCTATTTTTATTGTAATTCTAAAAGCAGATTTCAGCCCATCTTCAGAATGTTGGCCTGTGATTTCTGTGACATTTACATGTTACCTTCCAGGTGGTGGCTGCCGTTCGCCTCCTGCTTGAGTTCAATGCGGATCCAAACCTGCTGAACAGCCCAGGTCTTACCTGCCTGAGTCGACTGCTCCACATCGGATTGAAGGCCGTGAACCCTGAGGACCCCTGCCCGTGTGTGAGCTCGGCCCAGCCCAACATGTTCATCCGCGACTATCGGCACGATTACGGCGTGCTGGCTGAAGTCATCCACATTCTGCTTGACTTCGGATCAAAGCCGAACTTTACTTGCACGGTGAGGCGCAGAACTCAAGACACTTCAATACATGCTTAAAGACTCTCTTGGTGTTAGTTAGATAGCAGAATTGAAAGAATTTAAGAAAAACAATAAGTTTGGAAAAGATTGTGTCTAAAGCTTCATAGCCTTGACATGTTTGAATGTTCCAACTTAGTTTGAGTGACACAAAAATATTTCATTTTGATTTTGTAAGGGTTGAAGTGAGCGCTAAACCTCTCTTAGGCTGTGTGAAAAAAGAATTACCCAGGCCGTGGTAATTAATTTATCAGATGCAGCAAAATTAAAATCTCTTCAGTTTTTCAAAACTGTTTAGATTTCACAGGAAAAAATCAATGAGAAGTGATCTAAAAGTAACTGTTTAGTTTGAATACCACATGATAATAGTGCTTATAAACAAATTGAAAAGAAAAAAGCTGAATTTTTTCTGTCTTTTTTGTGCAGTTGTTTTTGGAGGCTTCTCTGACTCCCCCAGGCAGACTACTTACCACCAATCCTGCTCCTCAGTTGAGAAGTGATCTAAATATATATATTGAAGCCAGATCGTAATATAATCTAAAAATCATCAAACATACAGCTTATTTTCACTCGCTTTTTGTTAAATGACTGTTTTTGAACAAGGCTCTTTGAGTTTGCAGTCTCTCTTTCCTCTCTATCTCAACCTCCCTCTCCCCCTCCCTCCCTCAGCCCTTCCCTCTCCCATCCCTCTTGACCTCTTCCCTCTCTCATTCCTCCAGGCGGGCCACACTCCTCTGATCCTGCTGCTGCAACTGCTGCTCTACGATCGTCTGTCCAATGTCTGCATCCAACACCAGGCAGTCCTGCGCTGCTTTGCCACCCTGCTAGAGAGTGGAGCCCAACCAAACTTCACAGACTCCAAGGGGAAAGCCTCGGCATACACACTTGGTGAGCGACTGATACATGAGCGGCAGCGGAAAGATATATAATTTTTATTATTTTATTGCCGCTTATGTACAAAAAAACGTTGTCAGTTTTTCATGCTAAAGGTGCATTTTTTTAATAAGTTTAATTTCACCTAATTAAAAAACAACTTTATTATTTTATGCCACTTTAATAATATTTTTTTCTCCATTTAACTTACATCCCTTAGGTGTCATAAAGAAATCATATAGTGAGATATGCACCTCAGACAATCTGCTTGTCACAACTAAACAATTGAAAATCTGGCGTTAGTTATTATACAATGAGAGGGTTACAGCGTTAGTTATTATACAATGAGAGGGTTACATCATAGAACAGGATTGTGATTGAATACAGCAAAACCATGTAAACTTTAAATTTAGATTTCCAGTATCATATTTATTTGTCACATAGTATATATAAGATCAGTTTTCCACTACTTTGAATCTTTATACTTAAAAACAAATCTATAGTCGCTATTCAGTTGCTTTAGTCCAGCGTTCTCCATGTCCAATTATTTCCTATAACTTTCTATGTGTCATCACTGATCCATGTCCCTCTGTCCGCCTAGTGTCCGCTATCTGCCGGAGGTGCCTCGAGTCCCAGAATCTGGACAGCCCTAGCGAGGGCGCCACTGATGGTGCGGGTGAGCTTAGCCAGCAGATGCTGAGGGGGAAGTTTGCGTCCGTGGTCAATGACGTCCTGGCCATCCTGCTCAAACACGGGCTCAACCCAAACCTGGTCTCCGCTAAGGTTGCTCAGCACCTGTGGGGTGGGCATGGCAACGGTCTCATTGGTGAGTACCAGTTGAATGGTGACTGGAATAAAAAAAAATGTGCTGTTTTGAAATAGAAGGCTAGAACGTTGTGGTTCTTTAAAGAAGAGAGGTCCTTTTTTGGAGACTGGTTACATGACAGGTGTTTATGTGCTGCCACACAGTGATTAAGTGAGGATACCAGGACTCCTGTCTCAGCCGGTCACATTAGACTGACACCAAGCCAATGAGTAGGAATTTTTTTTTTTGGCTTGACTGAGGGACAGAAGCAGTAGTCTGACTCTCCTAAAACCTAATTTATGTCTGATTTGAAGCAGCGCATTCTATCTCTAATCCATCTATACCTCCAGTAAAGAGGTATACCTCCAGTATACAGGCCTGCAAAAGACTAAAGTTTTATATCTTATTCAGTGTGTTCACAGTTTGATCAATAATATTAAAAACCTGTTTCTCCTTCTGTGTAATCCCAAGCTTTTGCAGACTATGACTCTCTATAATCTACTTATCATGCACTGATGCAAAGCTTCATATACCATGAACCGTGTGATCATAGAACAAATTGCAGTCACTTGTAAAAACTTTCCTTCCTACTAGAACTGGTGAGACTAGCCGGCCTGGCGTCGAACAACCACGAGTTTGAGTACATTGGCCTCTGGCTGCAGACCATGATGCAATGGGGCGCTAACCCAGACCTCGAACCTTACCCGAGCGAGCCGATCATCTGCCACTGTCAGAGCTCTATCTTCCTCAAGAAACTCGGGACGCAACCCATCTGCCACTATGTTCATGAGGTGTGTCTCCTCATTACTAGCAAAAGTTGATAAAATATGAGAAATGAAAAAGAACTAATCTTGAAAAAAAAAAATTTAAGAAACTTTCCTCATTTAAAAGATCATTAAATAATGAAAACACATAATATTTTTTACAAGTAGAGTAAAGGCTGCAAACATATTCAGGGAAGTGTAACACGGGGTAGAAGAAGTGACCGGAAACTAGTTGTCAATGTTCTCATTTTTTATTTTACATGAAAATCATGGAAAGTGACCAGAAATATGTCTATTAATTTGTAAGATAAGCATATTTAAATAGATCTTCATGTGTTGTGGTGAAAAAATGACCCCAAGCATTGTTTTTATTTAAATTTAAAGAACTGCAAAGGATATTTATTGCATGGACAAGGGTACAAAACATTATATCAACTAGGGTTAAACAGTTTATGTGACAGTATTCTGACTAATATCACTTTTACTGGGGCCTGTTGGCATTGTTGCAATATAAGAAATAGCACACAAAAAATGAAGATCTATCTGCTTATAGAATATGTTTTAAAATTAGTCTCATCTAATGTTGTGTTTCATATTATCGATTGAAATTCCATCTTTTGCTTTGTCAGAGAGTGTGTGAATGTGATGTACAAGCGTGCACATGAATATGCATTTTATAAGCGTTTTGAGAACTAGGCCTAAAGTGCTGCATAAGTGTTTTTTATTTTATTGTCACTATTTATTATATTCTAGATCAAAGACAATGAATGTCATGGGTTTGCTGTGCCCCAAATTTTTTTAATTGTCAACTTGGATATTTGAGGAATACATACAATTTCAAAGAAATGTTCTTATTTTAACTATTATAATTTAAATTTAAAAAATGTTGGGGTATCTTTAACCCGCCTCTCTGACATTGTTAGAGTCAAACAGGGTAGATGCCAGTGTTCTGACTCTATATAATATTTGTGTTTGTCTCAGATAAAAGACAAAGAGCGGCTTCTCCACGAGCCAGCCGTGCAGCGCATCCTGTTGCTCTTCTACTCCAGCATGAGTCACTCGGAGCTGCAGGCCTCGCTAGCCGCAGCCCGGTCCTCCCTCCACCTGCAGCCCTCGGCTCTCAGGACAGGCCTGTCACACACCAGCCTGACCGCGCTTTGCGACGGCAGCGTGGATGTGCTCACCCTCATCAATGCCATGGGGGAAAGCCCCCGTTCACTAAAGGAGCTCGCCAGAGTGGCCATCTACGTTGCTTTAGATCGGAAGTTGGCTGTGAAGACACAGCATTTACCTTTACCCCTGGTCGTCAAAAATTATCTGCTGGAGCCGATATTCTGATGGTGCTGAAAACACACAGTAATGTAGTGAGAATTACCTGATGAAGTCAATCTTCACATGTTGGTAGAGTAGTGGTATAACTCATGTAAAAAGGAATATTAATGAGTTCAATATACAATTACAAATTCAAACATTTTTGGAAAAAAAAACAATCAGAGGGACATTGATCAGAATATGTCTTTCTCTAAAGTCTTTTATTTTAGATCAGTATTTTTTTTTTCTTTCTCATGTACTGTATTGCTTTTGATATGCAGCCCATGGAGCTGTAAAATCTCCTGCCAAACAAAAGGGCAGCATCGAAGAGACATTTATTTACAAGCAGCAGATATGTTGGTGCTGTGTTAAAGTTTTACAAATGCTCAGTTTGTGTTGTTGATAAAATTATGAAATTATGCAAACTTGTTGAACTCAACTTTGTATTGAGCTGAAGCCAAAAGTCTGACGTGTTGACAGGGACATGAATTTCAAAATATCTGAACTGACTTCAAACCCAATTGAAAAGAGTTTTTATTTAAAACTTGATTCAGTTAGATTTCTTGAAAAAAAGGAGTTACAGTGCTCTTTGGTTAATTTTATCACCATTCTTATGAAATATTCTTTAAACGGTGTTGATAAAAATGTTTGAAAAAACTCTAAAACTCTGGTTCAACTTGAAGATTACAAATTCTCTTTGATCTAAAGATCATCTCATTTATTAAAAGTGACTGAAACAAGTTTTGAGAAATCGTTCTATAAATTCTTTTTTCATGGCAGAGCACATGCTGTCTCAGATACTCTGATTAATATTGATAACAGTCGTTAATTCTGGTGCTGGGCATTATTTGTCACTTTGAAAATGTTAACTTTCCCTATTAGTAGTGGTATTGCATGGCTACACGTCTTCATTTAGCTGGTCAATCCAAGATGCTAACCTATGAGCAGCAACCTGAACTGCATTATACCCTAATCAAGTTTTGCTACAGTGAAGTTAAGGAGTATGTGTTGGGTTGTCTCAAAGCCACTATTGCAAACTTTGCCTCTGATTTACACTGAAAGATCCACATACTGTGGATCAGATTTTCTTATTTGTGATACAGTTCTGTAATTGTGAGTTAAAATTATTACAAAGAGCTCTGTTTTTACCTGTCCATTTTTTACCTTCTCCTGCTTCCCAATCATTATGATCTGATTGCAACCCCGTATTTTAAAAGTGTGTATCGTTATTCTTCATTTACTTCATACTTTCTTATCTCAAACAAAACATATGCAGTTTGAAGAAAAGGGTTTCATAAGTGGCAGACTTTTTTTCTTATTCATTATATATAAAAAAAAAGGTCAAACTTGTATCATTGTTTGGTTAAATAGTGGGTTAGAAGATAAGAGAAAATGTCATGCTTTTTCATATTGGTCTTTTTTTTTTAGAAGATATTGTGAACCTGAATGCTGTTTTGGTTTTGTGCAAAATATGGTGGCTAAAATTGTGGCCCCAGATTTTTCCGTTAACTTCGAGCAGCAAAAATTGAAGCTAGCAATGTAGGCACAACAAACTTCAGTCCAGAATTGCTACTTTAAAAAAAAAATGTAAAATATGTGAAAACAGACTGCTGTATTTGTTGATATTTTTTACTGTATAATCCATCCTGCCCACAGTGATATTGATAAACCAAATTTTGTGAAACTCTTCCAAAAGGTTTCATAAAACATAAATGGTATGGACTTGGTGCATTTGATAGCTCTCAACTCATACCTGGATTGTGTGCAATAAATATTTTACAAGTTTGTTTCATTTCAACATTTATTTTCATTACATTTATATTGAAAGATATCTCAAAACATAATGGCTTTTTCAAAATTCTTCGATAGTTTTTACAGACCGATTAAGTAACAGTTTATATTTGGAACTTAAGTTATGAGAAAATTTCAAATATTGAAGAGATACAGCACTGGCTTTGACTGAACCTGTGCCTGACAGTGCAATCCAGGTGTGTGCTAAACATGTTTATTCACCTAGTTTGTTACAAGGGATTTGACTGTGCCTGACAGATTTGGCCCTTTTTACAATATTATCTGCACAGAAGAATCATCTGATAATTCTACAAAAGTCCTCAAAATCCTTGACAACAAATATATTTCTTCAGTTAATTAAGATTTGTTTATTTGCATTTCAGATCCAACTGAGTGCTTTCTAGAGTTACATTCTTTGTTTTCTTTTAGATTTCATTTTTGAAAGTACTTCAGTAAAGAATAAATTGCTGTGTTATGCATAGATTAAAATCAACTCTTGTCCTCACATTGAATTGATTATAGATAGACTTTCTATCTCACTAAAGACAATAGTTTTACATTTTTAGTGATAATACGCCTTTGACTGTCAACAAATCTTAGATTTAATATCCCCCCTCCATTGTATCTCTGGCCACCATGAAACATGAGTAGCATTAGACATTGATGAGAGGCCTCAGTCAGAAGACTGCACTCATACTAGTCTCATAGTACTGTATTTGTTGATCAAATAATATTGAAGTCACACAAGTTTTCAACTTTTGGTTTTGTTATCAAGATTTCTATTGTAATTGTTTTTCCTAATTGATAATTTTGTTCATGTTCTTGGAAATCCTAAATTGTTTGTTTTAATGTTGGTGTAAAACAAAAGCACTGCCTATATCGCTCCTCATTTTTCCCGCCCATACATACTCACTGCCGTTTGATTCTGGTGCTTTTCCTATTCCTCAATATAGATTTGACTATTTTAGTGAGCATTGAGGGTTTGCAATGTTTTATATTCATGTGTGATTTATATATATCTGTGTTGCAATCTAAATTGTATTGAACTCTTGAATTTTCATGAGAAAATAAAATGCCACTTGTTTTCTCATCTGCTGTACATTGGGCATGCTAGACTAGGCTGTGTCGCTAGTCTCTGTGTGTTGTGGGAGATCCGGCTGAGCTGATACGGGGAGATAACTCTTGGTCAGCCATGACGCTGGTCTCGGCTGCAGTTAATAGAATCACAGAGAACAAGCTGGAGGGTTAAATACTTACATGTGGTCACTCCAGGACACAGTGCAGGGTTTGTAGTAGTATAGCCTTGGCAGTATAGAATACCTCTTAAGACCTTCAGGGACATCTAACTATCTGTTCTCTCTTGGCTAGGTGGAATGTTGCTAGATAGTGATGTACTCACACCTCTTTATACATGTTCAGATGTTAATGATCAACCCCTGGTTGCTGGGACCATGAGGGTCATAGTCATGCTTGTTGAGCAGTGGATTGTTTTGTTCCAATTTAACACATGGTATATTTTGCTGTTTTTCTAGACAGGTTCTACTAAGTGATTTACCGTGCCAAAATTCTTTCTTTCCCTTTGCCAGTTTCTTTATGGCTAGTAAGTGACAAAGATTGAAAGAGTACTATCTTTAACGGTTTCCATGCATAAGGAATTCCCTGTAGTTTCATGGTATCCATGCTTGAGGAATTCCCTGTGGTTTCATGGTGTCATGAATAGCATTTTAAGATGTGACACAGTGCCTTTGTTTCTGTTAGATGCACGTCCCTCTATGACATAGTGCCATGGTTTCTGTTGCATTATGTTCCTCTATGACACAATGTTATGGTTTCTTTTAGATATACGTCCCTCTATGACACAATGTTATGGTTTCTGTAACGTAATGTCCTTCTTTAAAAACAGTGCCATGGTCTCGATGGTTCCAAAAACTAAATGCATGAGAGTTTGATGTGGGGGTTTTTTTGTTTTCTTTTGTTTTGTTTGTTTTAAGATATTATGTCAAACTGACAAAATTTGTCACAAATCATGAAATAATTATAGGGCACAGTACATGCTTGATGGCAAGTTAAACATGAACTGCAAAGAATTGTCATATGTTGGACTGAAACTTGATTTCCTTTAAAAATATGAGCCATTAGGCTTGATGTGTTATGCAGGCAGCTCAATATCTGGTGGCCTGTCTATAACATTCAGTGCTGACTCTCTCTCTCTCTCTCTCTCTCTCTCTCTCTCTCTCTCTCTCTCTTTCTCTGTCTCTCTCTATTTTTTCTCTCTCTCTTTATATATAAAGCCAACCTCTCTCTTTCTGGTTCTCTATCTATCTATCTATCTATCTATCTATCTATCTATCTATCTATCTATCTATCTCTTTATATATGATGTCTGTCTTTGTTAACCATTAAGTGCTGGACACATTTCCAAAAAGACTGATCCAATAATTGATACTTGTACAGGACTTTGTTATAAACCCTGTGTACAAAGATGATTCCTACTGTTTTGAGTTTCACCTTTTTTTAACAGATCATGTTGTGATTTCTCTTATACTCAATAATTTGTGTACAATCTGATAAAAAAACGTGTCTTTCTTTTCTTTCCTCAGTTAGAAAAAAAAGATATTATGTAAATATGGTTTGATTTAATCATTGAGAAATTGTCTTAAAATGTCTGCGTAAGATTCCAATTTACATTTTAAAAAAAAGCAAATTGCACAAAAGAATGTTATGTTTGCATCACTCAGCATATACAAAAAATGAAAGCTCAACATCTTTTTTGTATGTAAGCATCGTTTCCATTGTAAATAATTGTGACAGAAATTATATTTTATGGTAAAAATTAAATTCTTTATTTCATCCAAATTCTTTTTGTTAATTGCCAAACCACATTTTAAAACCAAGACCTTTATGGTTTGTTGAGAAACAGGAGGATGAAATCTTTCAGTTGTTTTGACTTTTGTTCAATTTGTTGGTTGAAGTAAAAAAAAAAAAGTAGAATTAAAAGGCATAGTGAAGTGGTAGTGCTTTTGCCCTTGACATCATAAGGTCCAGGCTGAATCCCACGATGGGGCAATTTTATAAAACCCTCATTGTTTGGGTTGGTGTCAATATAATCTGAACAGCCTAGACAGAAGTCTTTGTATCCCAGTGCTGTATATGTGTGGCAGAAAATTACATTTTCAGATGTTAGCATTGGGACCTGTCGTCGTGAAGGGTTCTCCTTGGGAATCTAGGAGGCGTTAACTTATGGAGAGCTTTCTCCTACAAAGAACAATATACATAGGAATTGCTCGATTGTATATATGCTGCCCGTGTAGCCATGAAAGGAGTCATGTGTCAGTGTAGACTTATCAGGTTTGACTTAAACATGTTCTCAAGTATGTCAGGTGTAATCTGGAAAGTTGTGTAACAATATTTCTGATTTCTCTGATTGATGTGGGTGTCAGACATATTTACTAAAACTTTTTGGGTTGCTCTCTAGTTTTAAGAAGTCCTCCTTGATCTCATAACTTGATTTTCTTTTTTTTTTTTTCGTTCCTCAATATTTAAATCATGCATTTAATTTCCCTGTGTGTGCAATCCAAAAAGTCACTCTCTAGTCTATTGGCGTAGCCAGCCTTTAGTTTTTATCCAATTAGATCAGCTGTCACTTTTATCGGCGTGTGTGCTGGTAACTGGTCACTTATGTTATAATGAAAGGAAGGCAGTGTTTGTGCATGATAGTTTGTTAAGTTTTTAGCTAGAACCCCATTCATATCTAGATTAAATCTCTGTTCTTTTAACATCTATAAATAAATATAATAATATGGGGGAAGGTGGGTGTGTAAGTACTCGTTATTTAGGTTTTTTCTTTTTATCTATTACTATATACCATATAAGAAAACATTTAACTGAAGGCTTCAGCATACCATGATGTGCACTAGCTCAACTACCGGTATTTGAATGCGGTAGTTCCGTGCATTGATTAGCAATATGATCTGTCATCATGTCTGCCTGGTTTCACGGTTTGAGGTCACACTGGATCAGCTAATACATTGTACCAACCTGACTACTCGACACAGTCAGTTTCAGTTCCCTGGTCAGTCAACTCACCTTCGGTCCGTTGAGATTTCTACATGGAATAACTAACATGCTCATAATTACTTCCTATGTTTGTTATTTATGGAAATCCGATTGTTATTAATTTACCCACATTTGTTACCAATGCATCAATTATGTGCACACTCGATTCCATTTCCCTATGTTGCTTCCTTCCTCGACAAAAATCTATATGTTACTTCCAATAAAGTGATGACGCCCAGTATTTTCCCTACAATCCTCGTCGATCTTTTTTTTTTTATCTTCATTGTATTCTTATATTTGTTATTTTGTATATTGTTATCCTCTCTTTCTCTTCTTCTCCATATGTATATAAAATAAAATGGAGGGACGTGTTAGCTTTCTTTCTACAAAACCACCACCCATTTTATCGAAACTAAAGAGTTTAAATTGGTCTCAACAAACTAATTGAAAACATTGATTTAAAAAATGAAAAAAACATTTTCAAAGTTGAAGTAAATAACGATATTAAAAGAATTAAAAATAATGATGGTCAGCTATACGTTCCAGCCGATGACACTAACAGCTATCCCAAAGTAGCACAGGAAGAAAACGATACGTTGTAGTTGAGAGAGACAGAGAGAGAGAGAGAGAGAGAGAGAGAGAGAGAGAGAGATATATATATTAATACATCTCATCTGTATATCTTGGATTGTCAGTGTATGGAGAAAACTTGTGTGGAGAAAGCGCAGAGGTCCTGCCTTTTATCCATCTTCATTCTAATTGAAGAACATCAACAGTTAGTATAATTATTTTGCATTAATGACTCAACCCGGCTGTTGTCAAATCCTTCGGCGTCATGAAAGTTAAATTATTGAAATCGTCTAGAAGAACCGCGAATGTCTACCGAAAGTTGCATTAAAAATGTTAAAAAGGGGCAGCATGTCAGGTTGAAACAGTATAATTATTATAATTTCTAATCGAAGGGAAAAGCTTTTTCGTACTAAGTCTAACTTTGGGCATGCTGGTAGGAAGCCCCGATCTTTAGAAACTGAGCTAATTTACCTTTCTAGGTGCCATCAAACAGTCATTCTCTTACCCTCTTAGGGACGTGGTAGGAATTAAGGGAATCGGTCTTTTTTAAATTAGTTTGACACTAGTTGTTTTTGTTTAATCTAAAATCACCATGAGCGCTTCTAACTTCTCATCGACACCATTACAGAGAAATTCCCCATCCATGTAGTCTTTGATATCATATATCAGATATCAGCTCCGCCTGTTTTGTCAGCCCCCAACTCCAGTTTGAAACACATAAGGATAGCACTTTTACATTCACGTTTTATTTAAATAAAAAAATTAACATAAACATAAAAAAACAATTAAAAAATCAACAAGAACATAAACACTCTTTGAGAAGCTTTGAAAAATCCTACGCAAAGATAGGGCTGTGATTCGAACCATTTAACTGCTGCTCTCCGGCCCAAAGCACAGATCAACTGAGCTATCTGAGTATCAAGGTCTTGGCTTATTAGCGTGTCCTCTTGTGTGTAAATAAATATAGCACAGTTTCATTTCTTCGTAAGGAACATTAAAGTTGTTCAAACTTTTATTTCAAATTCACGTTCGCTAGGTCTCCCAGAAAATCCTACATGGGTCGGGATTGCAGCTTTGCCCAGAAAGCCAAATAACAATAATAATAATAATAATAATAATAATAATAATAATATAAATTTAATATATATATAATAATAATAATAATAATAATAATAATAATAATAATAAGTACATTTTTATAGCGCTTTATGCCGAGGCCTCAAAGCGCTTTACAAGATTCTTTCATTCGTCCATACTAATTGTACATCAGACACACCCACACCCATACAAACACACTGCACGCACAGACACTCAATATCCAAAAGCAAAATTTGACATGATATTACTTATCAAGATAATTTTTAAATAGGTATGTCTTGAGGTGTTTTTTGAAAATTGCAACATTGCCTGCAGATCTCAGTGAAAAAGGCAGAGACTTTCAAACACATGGGCCTGCAACACTAAAAGCTCTGTCACCAAAGCTCTGAATTTTGGGACCGTAAGTCTCTTATAGGTGCATAGGGACATAGTAATTCCTTTAAATAAAGAGGTTCTGATGTTTGAAGTGCATTGAAACAAAAAACTGCAATTTTATATTCAATTCTGGCTTTGACAGGTAGCCAGTGAAGTGTTTGTAACATATGTGTTGCACTTTCCGATTAAGACTTGCCCAGAACCAACCGAGCAGCACAATTTTGCACTTTCTTGAGTTTTATAATTTTTTCATCTGAGAGTCCCACTAGCAATGAATTGCAATAGTCCAAACGAGACAATAATAAAGAAATTACTAGTATCTTGATTGATTCTGCATTTAAAAAAGACTTCATTTGAGAGATCTTACGAATTTCATAGAACATTGACCTGATAATAGAATTTATTTGATGTTCCATGGACAGGGTGCAGTCAAGAATAACACCTACATTTTTAGCTCAATCGACAAAAGTGATCACTGCACCTGCAACATTGATACTTTTAGTTTCAACTTTGCTAAGTTTTGACTCGGTGGAACATATCAATACCTCAAATACGGGACATCGACTGAGGACTGAACTTGAGACTCTTACTGTCAAGACCTACCCTTAACCGACAATTGTGGTACACCTGGAAGTAATTGTGATAACATGGCATCTGGTAAAACATCATACTTCAGAAAAGCGACACCTTGCAGGCATCCTTCATGGTAAAAGTACAGCGAGTCAGTATGTACGGTAAATGCCTCGTGTGCAGTTTGCTCTTTAGAAAAGCCTTGCTTGATTCATACTTTGGCATAGAGCGATAGGCTTTCATGGAGGTGCTTTCACATTAGAAAGAACAAGCAAACAAACAAAACAATGAAAATGTAGTATGAAAACATAACATTCCTTGTAAAGGGGATTTTGAGATTGCACTGAAATTAATTGTGACCCCTATATTCCAAATACATGTATTAATACTTTTCGTATTTCGTGTCGTGCCTGGAGTAAGTAGTCATTTGTCATGCCCCTTAAGTTACTCTGCGGTGAATACTAATTTGTTTTTCACCTTGAAGGATAAATATATTTCAGGCCACACTCAGTTCCAGGAAATGCCAGTGTTTTTTGTTTTGTTTTTTTGTTTTTGTTTTTTTAGAAAGCCGAGGGCTGCATAATCAATCCGTCCGCCCGCTCCCTTTTTTTTAGAGAAAGTTACTGAATTATAGAAGTAAAAAGATTGTTCAACCACGGGTGATATTAGTTTATTTCTTTTAATTGTTGGCATACTAGTTGGGAACCCACGGAATTTGTGGAATTGTGGGATGGTCAAAACTAAAGAATATAGAATATAAACTTAAAGTGGCCTAGTTCTCAAAATTTCTTCAGAATCTTTACCTTTAGGTAAAAAAAATCATTCACGAGAATCTCAAAGTAAATTAAAGTAGGTTTAATTTTATCTTCTGATTTTACAACTCACCAAGTATTCTAAAAAAAATCACCTTAAAATTATTTTCTTTTCTTTAACCTATTAAAAAAAAAATTTATTGCGCGTAAAGCCCTGTGCATATATCTACAACTCGTAGTAGGGTTTTTTTAATAGGTTTAAAAAAAGAAAATAATTTTAAGGTGAAGTAGGACTCACAAATAATTAAATCAATAAAAGGAGATTTATTTTATCTGGGGTCGCTGTCACTGATTGAAATAGGCCTACTCACTAAGCAGGATAGAATGTATTTCTTGTAAACATTGAAGCAGCCGTTTTTCTCTTTTCCTGATTGTAAATATTGAGGCAGTAGTTGTAGTTAAGTTGGTTTAACGTCCAAAGTTAGCATTATATGGGCTATATTGTGGACGTATCCCAAGAATTACGTCTAACAAGTGTATATGCTGTCACACACACTGGAGGGCGCGGATAGCCGGTCACATTATGCTGACTCCGAAAGAAACCGGTGTTCTACCCCAGGGTTCCACCACCCTTATAAGAATGGAGGCTATTCTTTAAATATAGATATAGGATACAATGATAATTAGATAGTCTTTTTGTTGAGCTTGCAAACCTACTAGACTAAAAATGTAAACTGCTCTATCTATTCCGGCACTACTTTGGGGATTATTTGAAAGTTCATAAAAAAATCACACATTTTATATTTATTGTTTTAAAATAAAAGGTACGCAAGCGATGCAAATAATTATGTTCAATAGTATGGATCCTAGCCCATTTTACCCTTACTGCAATGGTGTTTTTTCCGGTAACGGCGAATTCTATTTCTGGAAACCTTGGTCTAAAAACACTTGACTCTGTCCCCGTATAGAAATTCATTGAGACCTAGGGAAATTAAATTGAGAGACAATTTCGTTTTCTCCTACTAAAGATTAGCTTTGATAAGCTGTACTTTTTTAGGTCCCATAATGTTGCCGTGGAGTCCTACACGAAGACGAGAAGAACCCGAGATCCCCTGTTCGTCAACCCAGAGCGCTACCGAGTTAACCATCTGGCATTCCTTTCACAGTCCCATTTAGTACCGATAAGACGGCATGTGATAAAGCAGCGCTCAGATGAAATAAAATTGTTTAAAAAAAATCGTTATCGGCGGTGTCCTATCCTTTGACCAAAGAAATTACCAAAGCGTTACATCATCGTTTCCATATCTTCTTCTTAACGGCAGGGCCTGTGGCGCAACGGATAACGCGTCTGACTACGGATCAGAAGATTCCAGGTTCGAATCCTGGCAGGCTCGAATAATATTGTTCAATTTGAATGAACAATTCCTTTTCTTGAAACTTAATCAAAATATAATTATTTGATATATACGCTGAACCCAAAGTTGTTGCCAAGTGTTGTATCCTCTTTTTATATTTGATTTTTTTTCTGTCTATGGATTTGTTAATTTTTTTTTACTTCTGCAACAAGCCTGCATGCATGAGTACCAAAAAGGAAACGCGCGGATTAATTACCAGAGGCTCCAAGTTTTGTTCCCTCCCTCCCGACCCCCACTAAACCAGATATGTGACCTGGATGGGTCGCTGTCAACATAGTGTTAGTGGCTTAGTCGCCACTTTGTCTCTGTACAATTCTCTCACTGAAGTCTTTAGATTTCTTTATACTCGTCGGCGTGTTGCTTTAACTAATGAATATTGAAATTGGAAAACCAACAGAAAAAGTAAAATAAATAAATGCTCTAAACACCATTAACGTTAGAGACGAGGTCTGTGGTGACACGGATAACGCGAATGACAACAGATCAGAAGATTCCAGGTTCAAGTCCTGGCAGACTCGCTCTGGATTTTTCAACCGATTTGTTAAAACCAAAACACAAAAACACCTCTTGTATATGAGCCGCGTTAGGAGAATTGCGAAAGAGGACCTAGTTGCTCAGCCCACGAACCTAAAACTTTTTTGTTGTAATTATTGTTGCTTTTGACCCATTTTGTTTATAAGTTCGATTTACTTTGTTTCTTTTTTTTTTCGGATTTTGTAAAAAATAAAGACTCACAGCCATTACTCAAGCTGCCCAAAATACCAAGTAGTTAAAAGCAAAAACGCCAATGTATAAATAATACAAATAAAAAGCGGCTTAAGTATTAAGTTAATTTTGCACACACTAATAAATTTGCCTGACTAGTATGGTCTCGATTTGTCTTCGTGAGACTCTGTAAATGTTATTTTACGTCCCAGTGATATTGCGAAATCTAGCTTTAGGAATGGCGCTGATACCTCAATTGCACATCTGATGTTTTAGTCTTGTTTATAGTCAACACCTATCCAGTGTTAATGTCCATCTACAAAAAGACTCGTCACAATGATTCCCGTACCAGTTGCCTTCTCCCCATCTGGTTGGATAGGTGTCGGCAAGTTCAGGAAATCATGCTCTGTGACCCGTCGCCGTAAGGTTCTTTCCATAGAAACTAAGGGGGCGTCAAAGCACAGAGTGTCCCATCCTTTGACTGAAGAAATTACCAAAGCGTTATATGATGCTTTCCATTTCTACATCATGACGGCAGGGCCTGTGGCGCAACGGATAACGCATCATACCTGATCTCAAGAGACCATGTTTCACCATTTAAACATCCTCCAAGAATGATTACGGTTCCTGGAAAGTTTATATGACCACTAATCTATATCAGCCTCAGATGTTAGAGACAACAATGTCACATGCCATCTGGTACAAGCCATATAGAAGGTTATCCAAATACAGCCAATATCTCAATGGACAGTGGTTGGTTTTGATTGTCAGGCAGGGGGTGTGTTGTTCAAATGTGGCGCCTGTGTCTCCGCATATCTATAGTTATAAGTGACATAAACATCGTTAATACTTTAAACATTGCATTTAGTGTAGTAGGCCACAATGTGTTTGAGCTTGCTATAATTTTTAATTAATTTCCCCTATTAAAACACATTTTCAAATATTTTTGTTCTCAGTGCTGCAGTGTCTCAGCATTGTAATAATTTTTATTCATACAATAAAAATTGGCAAAAAAAATTCAACATTTGTTGTAAAAAAAAAAAAAAGAAAAGAAAAGAAAAAGAAAAAGCATCTTACTAAAGAAGAGGGTGTGTTTTTTCTGTCATTTTATTCTTTATTTTTGAGGAAATGAAAAAAACATACGAGCCAAGGAGGTTAGCGTTTAACTATTCCTTGAGGTTAGTTGGTTAGTATTTAATTAGTCCATAAAGTTAGTATTTAACCAATCCGTGAGGTTGGTGTTTTACTAGTCAAGGAGGTTTTTGTGTACCTTGTCAAGGAGGTAAGTTAGTATTAAGTCAAGGAAGTTAGTATTGAGTCAAGGCAGTTAGTGTGTATTAAGTCAAGGCGGTTATAGCCGAAATAGTTAAGTGTTGGTTAGTATGTTTTGAGTCAAGGAGGTTTATGAGTAACTCATCCATATGTTGAGTTTGCCAGTTTCCAGATGGTTAGAATGTGTCAGTATCCAAATAGGTCAGTTTGTTGCTCTCTAGGAGGTTGGTGTGTAGCTAGGCCAAACACAGGCACCTGGTTGGAGATTGATTGTAGATGCGCCGGCCATCGGGGCAGCATCTCTTCACGCCTTGGCTGTCATGGATGGAACGTTTGCCCCCACACAGTTCCTCGCCAGACAGACAAACTGTAGTGGACAAAGAGGGGAGGGGCACAAAATTCATAAATTCTGAGGAAATCTGGGAATCCTAGATTGGTTGTTTTAAAGTTTTCTTCTATCGCATATGAAAGGAAGACACGCAGCTACTTCAATAGGACGCCGCATAGCATCTCCCAATTGTTAAACATTAAACTATTATGCGTAGTTTCTTTTCGACCATTTTCAAATAAAGTCTTTCCTAACCACTGCTGATCGCTGGTAACAGTTGAAGCACTCAATAATTTTCCCTTCTAACTTAGGCTCTTGTTACGTAAAAAATATTTTTTTCATGTATCGATCCAAATTAAACTTAGATTATATCATAGTCAATAAAGAGCATGATTGGGTTTTTTGTTATCATGTAGATCTGTATTAGAATCTGGTTACATCAAAAAGGTCCACTGTTGTGTCTTCTTATCATGTATTTATTCATATATTAGACCCTGAATGTACCAAAAGGGACCATGGCTGTATTTTCTGTTATCATGTAGATCCATATTAGACTCTGGTTGTACCAAAAGGGACCATGGCTGTGTTTTCTGTTATCATATAGATCCATATTACACTCTGGTTGTACCAAAAGGGACCATGCTAGTGTTTTCTATTAGTATGATCGTATCGATCTCTATAAGGCTCTGTTTTATCAACAGGGGCCATGATTGTGAGGTCTGTTACCATGTTAAATGTTCCGCAACTTTCACTCACGGGGGGTGTCGTAACTCTGCGCTGAGCAAGAGACCAGGACAGCGACAGTCAAGCAGACAAGAAAAGCGGCCTTCATGGTGACTGGGCTGGCAGGTCAGAGGACTGGTGCAACCTGGAGTTGAGAAGTGATGCAACCTGGAGTTGAGGACTGATACAACCTGGAGTTGAGGACTGATACAACCTGGAGTTGAGGACTGATGCAATCTGGAGGTGGGAACAAGATGATATGCAGATATTATAGAAGTTTGGCATGATATAATTTATATATATTGTGTACTTATATAATTAACAGATGTGCTATTTTCACATTAGCATATCAATCTTTTTATTACATCAGTGTCTATCTTTTGTTGGTTTTTAAATTGAAATACACGGGTTCTCTTTAACTAACTAACTAAATAAAAAAAAAATGACGTAAAATTAATTGTTAGAACTACCCAAGGAAACCTAATTTTTTAAAATTATCTCAAAGCTACCAAAAATAGATAGCTCATTCTGCTAAAACAGTGACGTTTTTTTCATCTCCAATTGTTTTTACGTCCTCAAAGATTATACAAAGATGATCCTATATGGCGATGGAGACACTTGTATGAGATTCAAAGCGCGCACCACCTGCTCGTCAAAACATAAAACTGCCAACTGAGCTATCTGGTACCCAACTCTAGCTTAGGTTATTAGTAATTGTAGAGTCTGTCTTACTGCGTAGTGATCTCCTTTCAAAGGAGAAGACAAGCTTATGCCAAGCAGTTATAGGTAGCATCTAAAGAGAGGTGGCGGGAGGGCTCAGTCGGTAAAGTGCGTGCCTCCTAATCAGTAAATCACGGGGTAGAATGCACAAACATGGCGTAACTTACGTCTCGTCGTAAGTCTTCTTATTCTAATATTGTTACAACGAGACGTAAGCTACGTCTTGTTTGTGCATTCTACCCCGGTTTCTATCCACGATCACGGAACCTTTATCAGTATTGATTGGATCCCGGCCAGTATAAAATACATCAGCTGACTCAGAAATCTTGGTATCCCCGCTCTGCCTCAGTGTGACAGCATGTAAACATTGTCAAAATTTAGTCTTGTTTGGTGTCGCCTTATAGGCTACATTGTGGACATACCCCGAGACTAACGTCTAAACACGTTTATGTGCAGCCAGACAGATACAGTGCGGGGATCTCATGACTCAGGGACATCTCGGTTAGGGACTAAGGCTCTACCACTTATGCCCCCTCCACCCCCACCCCATCAGCCCCCTTGGCGATCTGGAACCAGACTAGAAGATGTTAAACTAGGATAAAGCTTCTCTCACTTATGATAATTTTTTAAAATTACATAATCTTTTTGGATATTCTGATTTCGTGTAGAAATGCCGAGGATGTATGTTTTAAATGAAATTATTGCAATCGTGTATATTATGTAGTTTGATGAAAAACTCACCAATAAGAAATGTTTTACAGCCCATGCATTAAATGGATGATAAGGTTAAAATGAGAATACTAATCAATACACCCATTACATTGCATAGGGAGCCTACGAGAAATCTTTGAGTATTAATAAATATTGTATGCGTTTTATATACACTAAATATAGACCAATTGCGTTTAACATAATGGTGAATTTAAATCACCGTACTTCACCACCTTGGTCATTGTTACCCGTCTCGATATTGGTAAAGCAGGACTTTGATTCTAACGATCGAAACGGAAACATACAAGTATACACATTGTGCCGAGGTCGGAACGAAAATGTGGCAATACAAATAACAACAGCAACAACAACAACAACAACAGCAACAACAACAACAATTATAACAACAACAACCACAACAACAACAACAACAACCACACCAGCAATCCAATTTAGGGACTCACTTTTTCTCTTTTCCTGCATTTTATCTATCTATCTATCTATCTATCTATCTACCTACCTACCTATCTATCTATCTATCTATCTATCTATCTATCTATCTATCTATCTATCTATCTATCTATCTATCTATCTATCTCTCTATCTATCTATCTATCTCTCTCTTTCTCTCTATCTTTCTCTGCTTGTCTGTGTGTGTCTGCCCTCTCTCTCTCTCTCTCTCTCTCTCTCTCTCTCTCTCTCTCTCTCTCTCTCTCTCTCTGTATGTCTCTCTCTCTGTCTGTGTGTGTCTGTGTCTCGCTCTCTCTCTCTGTCTGTCTCTCTCTCTGTCTCTGTCTCTGTCTCTCTCTCTCTCTCTCTCTCTCTCTCTCTCTCTCTCTCTCTCTCTCTCTCTCTCTCTCTCTCTCTCTCTCTCTCTCTCTCTCTCTCTTCTCTCTCTCTCTCTCTCTCTCTCTCTCTCTCTCTCTCTCTCTCTCTCTCTCTCTCTCTCTCTCATCAAAGAACGTCAATCGATTCTTCATAATATAATATGGGCTATAACGGGAATAACGGGTTACCAACTAACCTGAAAACTGCTTTAGCAGGATTTCGACTTGGCGTATCAGAAATAAATTGGCACAACTTCAGATGATCTAAAGACAAACTTCACGGTAAATGTGCCCAGTATGTAACTTAAAAAAAAAAAGATGAATTCCACTCTTTAATGATTTGCACATACGAAGATATTCAAACCATGTTCACCCCTCCCAAATACCTTTCAATTAAAAATAAAAGTAGTTTACTTGAGGTAATGTCAAAGAGTTATATTAATTCAAATATTGTCATCTTTTTTCAGCACGTGTTAAAACTAAGATTAAGAAAATCATTGATATAAGATGCCAATCCTTTATATGATGAGGTTTCGTTTCTCATTTCAATATTATCTTTAAAGATGTATTTTTATTGTTATAATATTTAGATCAAATTAGCCAATTTCCTTCGGCAACTACTAGTACTTATTATCAAATTGAAACATTGTTTATCGCTAAAAGTTACTAAGTAGTATCAAAAGCTTGAGAAATTGGATGAAAGAACTGAGAGAAAGTTACCATTCTCTTACTTTTTTCTTTCACATTTTAAAATTGTAATTCTTGTCATGTTTGTATAGGGTGAGACGCCCAACGTGTGTGCATAAATTGGATGAAAGAACTGAATTATGTATACATATGGGTTCTTCGCAAAAGGTCCAAAGACGGCTCAATCTATAATTATGAAATGTTCACAGAAGCTACATCTTACTAATTACTAGGTTTACCTGGTCCATTTTTAATTGATTTTAAAAAAAAAAAAAATTTATTATAATTAAAAATAAAAATAGATGTAGGCTTGGTTAGATCTATTCGTTGTCCATCGTCAGGTACCAAGTTTTTAAGAAGGCAAAGCGTCATAGACTATCGAATGTTCTAATGACATTGCTACCAGTTCGTCAGTTCCACACACTACAGCGGGACTTCAGTAATCTATCTAGATCTAACATATTTGCTTACTTGAGCAGTCTATCTAGATCTACAATCTAGGCTTAACTAATTAAAATAATTTTAAAGATCTTGATTCTAGATTTAATTTCACCGACCGTTTTGTTGTTGTTGTTGTTTCCTGTTGTTGTTGTTGTTGTTGTTGTTGTTGTTGTTGTTGTTGTTGTTGTTTTTGTTTTTGTGTCCCTTATTCGTCTCCTGTAAGTGCAACTTGTTGGGTAGGTGTTAGTATAATGTGATCGTCTGAGAAAGGAGTCATGATAGAAGAAACGCTTAGTTGAATAGCAACTATCGGGATTATTCTGATATTTCAAACTCTTACCTTTAATGTGAGTAAAAACAGACCTACTTTAAACAGAACAGTTATACAGGCTACATTTGGCATTAAATTAAAAAAAATATGTGATAACTTATGCAAAGATAAGATTATTTAACCCTTTTACCGAACACACATTCTGATGTTATACGGTTTCATACTTTTCAAAATTATTGGGTTCAAGGGGTTAAATCTGTCTATCATTAGCAGAAGTCGTACAGGAGTAACTTTCTAGATCTAATTATTGATGTATTAAAATGAGGAAGCAAAATTGTATTAACTGATGGCAATATACAAATTATATCTTTTAAGTACATGGTTATGTATTTTGAAACTCGTGTTCCATCCCCGTTTTTAAAATGCCGTTTGACTTATTTTTCGGAATTAATAACAGGGATCATTGTTGTTTTGTGGATACGCTAATGTATGTATATATCATAGATCTTGGAATGAATAATTATTTACTAAATATAAATAATTTTTAAGCACTTTGGCGATCTCCAATGTATCAATTTCAATATTTTCACAATACGTTTATCTTAACAAATGTTTAATAATTTTAACAAAGTCTTTAATATGCCACTTCACGAGAACAAAGCAATATATTATACGTATCAATTCAGTCAGTATGTTTACTTGAGAAAGCTCAAATTTCAAATTTACCTTTTTTTTTGCTTGATAGCAATCTATTAAAAACGTTAATCAATGAATAAAACTAATAAGGAAACGCACACACATGCACACGCTCGCACACACACATACACACACACACACAACAACAACACACAACAACAACTTATGAACTCGAAAGCACATGTACAATGCACTGTAAAACTTATCTTTTTGTGTAGAACCGATGGTGAAGTGGGTTTTAAATACCAAAACAAGCGGGTACAAATGTATTATGCATTGATACATTTGAATATGGATGGCGATGTAAACAGAATATTTAATTAATTATAAAGTTTATTGGCAAATAAATAGAGGAGAGATATTTATGATATTAAGTATATACTTTGGGATCTGAGTCAAAGCAAGATATTTACAAAAAGATGCGTCTATCCATGGTGTGTGGGCAACCATCGCTGGTCACTTCATGGCTTTGGAAGTAAAAAGAAAAAGCAGATTGGGGCAGAGCAGCCAAAGAGCAAAAAGAGAAGTAGAGAGATAGGGTAGTAGTTGTGTGCGTTGGTTCCTTCACGTTCACCAACGTCAGTACTACATAGTTCATATTGTGGACAGACCCCAAGACTGGCGTGTGACAATTTTATGTGCAATTTATATACACATGGAACATGGTTCCAATAAACAAACAATATAAGTAGTAGTAGTGGTAGTAGTAGTAGTAGTAGTAGTAGTAGTAGTAGTAGTAGTAGTAGTAGTAGTAGTAGTAGTAGTAGTAGTAGTAGTAGTAGTAGTAGTAGTAGTAGTAGTAGTAGTAGTAGTAGTAGTAGTAGTAGTAGTAGTAGTAGTAGTAATAGTAATTGCAGTAGTGGAACTATTTACGTTAGTATAATTATTGGTAGTAGAAGTAGTAGACGTAGTAGTAGTGGTCTAATGGCATTAATAGTAAGCATTACCATTACCCGCCTCACTAGTAGTAATAACAAGTGACTAAAAAGGCAATATATGCTCACCCTAGCAGCGTGAAGTCGATGTAACAAAGGATCGCGAAGATTTTTGGCTTATATTCTGGTTGGATAAGCTGGTTTAGGTACTTAATGTTGGATCTGACAAGCTGGGCGGAGGTTAATTATCATATGTCGCCGATAAGTGGATTGCTTACATTAAACTCTAATAGATCACCGGCGTTTGTTTTGTTTAAAACAGTATCACAACAGAGTATAGAAAGAAAAAAATGAATGTTTTGTTCGTGAAACGATATCATATGGTCAACGTTCTGTTTTACAGCCAAAATTAACATATATACTTGTGTTATTGGATTCGTTTGTCGTATTTTTTTCCAATTATATTTATTATAGTTTGATGTATTTACTTGAAGAATCCCAGTGTTTTATATATTTTCTGTTTGGGTTCGCTGGCTTTTTTTTTAGGATATCAGAATTTCGTTTCGCTTTTAATTTTGTTTTAATTTGTTGTTTGTTTGTTGATGGTTTATTTTTGTTGTTATTTTTTTAATTGGTTTTTAGTTTGACTTTTCCACGGGAAATGGTGGTGGACTAGGATTTCGTTGCATTCACTATCATGTGTCTGAGAAATATCTAAAAAGATTTCATTTTCTGCCTTTTTGAAAGTTACCCTTATAAGCTGCACAACGTTCAATGTGAAGAGCATATTCTTATTGAATGTTGGTTTCCTCTATCACTCTGAAAGCCCTATTGTTATTGGAGTTCTAAGACCTAGTATCGTGTTTCTTTTCTCACTATCTGAAACTTACCTTTTGTGAGATTTATAACATTTAACAATTGGTGTTTACCTTAACAAAATTGCGCATCTGGCATCTGGTCTATAAAATTTACATTTTGTTTTTCAATACTTTATGTTTCAATTGAAGTTCTAAAAAATGTTTATATTCTTATTGATTCGATATTTTTTCGCTTTAAACCGCAAATCAGGTTTTGTGTCACCAGGGTATCAAGAGCGTTTTTGACACAGGCTCTTGGTGTCTGCATTTCTTACAGTCTCGCTCATGCCAATCTTCTTTTCTTTAAATCGTTTAATAGTGAGGGGTAGAAGAAGAATGAAATAGAAAGAGAAGAATAGCGCGAGGACAACTAAACCTCATGATAGAATGAAGTGATATTAACGTTACTAAGAGCTGCTTACAAACACTTTGTGCATGAATCCGACAAGAGTTCAGCGATCGCAATGTATCTAGATGTATATAAAACGCACCCTAAGTAAGACATTTAAACAACAATCCCGCATGAACTTTAGTAGAGATCTGAATTGTTTGTATTGAGTGTTATGAATCTCAACTGAACCCAAAAAAAAAATACGCTTTATAAAAAAATTGACAGTTTTTCATGTTCAACTCA
Organism: Elysia chlorotica; assembly: GCA_003991915.1. Classification (NCBI taxonomy): domain Eukaryota; kingdom Metazoa; phylum Mollusca; class Gastropoda; family Plakobranchidae; genus Elysia; species Elysia chlorotica. Next base: position 115,653 of record RQTK01000026.1, on the reverse strand, counting down.
TTGCCTGTCTTCTTGCAGTTTACATAACAGCATGGGGGTTGTAATGAGTTGCTAGGCGACAGATGTCGTCGTTGCAAGTCACAAGTCACCGAGTTTCGCAGCTGGTGAGCTCACTCTACTCACACCCATTAAGGAATACAGTATGCACTGCTCAAGAAGATCCCTTTTATGTCGATTTTCTCTGGATCTCAACAGTTTGAACCAGACACAACCATAACCCCATATCGTCGTTGCCGTTCGCTATACGCGTATAGGACTGGCATCTTATATCAATGATTTTATTTAGTTTCCCACACGTGCTGAAAAAAGATGGTAATATTTGAATGAAGATAACTGTTTCAGTGTTTGACATCAGCACACGTAATCTACGTTTATTTCTAATTGAAAGCTATTTCGTATGCTTTACAAATCATCAAAACGTGGTATTCATCTTCTTTTTTTAAGTTACATACTGGGCACATTTGCAATGAAGTTTGTCTTTAGATCATCTGAAGTTGTGCCAATTTATTTCTTCTAAAGCAGTTTTCAGGTTAGCATGCTGCCCTTTATTCAACAAAATAATATGTTTTAATACAGATCCAAGATTAAAATGAAGAATCGATTGTCGTTCTTTGAGGAAAGAGAGGGGGGGGGGAGAGAGAGAGAGCTACTACTACTACTACTACTACTACTACTACTGCTGCTGCTGATGCTGCTACTAGCATTGCTACAGCTACTACCACTACTACTACCTATATTGTATATTGGAACCATGTTACATGTGTATATAAATTGTTCAAATTTCCCCCCTATCACAAATGTATTATGTGTATGCTAATATGTACGACCAAGGCAAATTTCCATATGTCCTTATAAAGGCTTATCTTTTAAAAAAAATCACCCAGTGCTTTTGGTAAGGAAAGTTAGCGTGACGCGTGCTCCATCTATTTCTTTATTGAAATTAAGGCGGTTGAACAGTCTTCAGACTGAGCTTTAACTAAGGTTTGATGAAGGAAGGAACCACCTTATTTATTTTAAGGCTAATCGAAAAATCCCCGCCGTGAAACCTTTAACTATTAAATTTGCACACTCTTTGATCATCAGTGACTGCCTGAGTCAGGAGTCCTGGCCTCCCCGCCTTGTCTCGTGTGTGGCAGCACATACAATATTATTGTCAGACGCCAGTCTTCGGGTCTGTCCACAATATGAACTATATAGTACTGACGTTGGTGGGCGTCAAGGAACCAACTCACTCAACTACTGTTCTATCTCTCTCCAGCTTTTTTTGCCCTTTGGCAGATAATCTGCCCCAGTCTAGTTCTAGTGCTTTAAAATGTTTGTATATTTAGTAAATAATTAATTATTCATTCCAAGATCTATGATATATACATACTTTAGCGTATCCACAAAGCAACAATGATCCTTGTTATTAAATTTATATACACACACACAAAGACAGAGAGAGAGAGAAAGAGAGAGAGAAAAAAAAAAGAGAGAGAGAGAGAGAGAGAGAGAGAGAGAGAGAG
>RQTK01000026.1:100247-113316 GCA_003991915.1 Elysia chlorotica | reverse complement strand
AGGGGGTTAGTGTTTAACTAGTCCAGGAGGTTAGTGTTTAACTAGTCCAGGAGGTTAGTGTTTAACTAGTCAAGGGGGTTAGTGTTTAACTAGTCAAGGGGGTTAGTGTTAACTAGTCAAGGGGGTTAGTGTTTAACTAGTCAAGGGGGTTAGTGTTTAACTAGTCCAGGAGGTTAGTGCTTAACTAGTCCAGGAGGTTGGTGTCTAACTAGTCCATGAGGTTAGTGTTTAACTATCCATGTGTTTAGTGTCTAACTAGTCCAGGAGGTTAGTGTTTAACTAGTCCATGAGGTTAGTGTTTAACTAGTCCATGTGTTTAGTGTCTAACTAGTCCAGGAGGTTAGTGCTTAACTAGTCCAGGAGGTTAGTGTTTAACTAGTCCAGGAGGTTAGTGTTTAACTAGTCCAGGAGGTTAGGGTTAAACTAGTCCAGGCGGTTAGTATTTAACTAGTCCAGGGGGTTAGTGTTTTACTATTCAAGTTGGTTAGTGTTTAACTAGTCAAGGGGGTTAGTGTTTAACTAGTCCAGGGGGTTAGTGTTTTACTAGTCCATGTGGTTAGCGTCTAACTAGTGCAGGAGGTTAGTGCTTAACTAGTCCAGGGGGTTAGTGTTTTACTAGTCCATGTGGTTAGCGTCTAACTAGTCCAGGAGGTTAGTGTTTAACTAGTCCAGGAGGTTAGTGTTTAACTAGTCCATGAGGTTAGTGTTTTACTAGTCAAGGAGGTTTTTGTGTACCTTGTCATGGAGGTAAGTTAGTATGAAGTCAAGGAAGTCAGTTAGTATTGAGTCAAGGCGGTTTTAGCGTAACTAGTCAAGGCATTTAGTGTGTATTGAGTCCTAGTGGTTTTAGCCGAAATAGTTAAGTTGGTTAGTATGTTTTGAGTCAAGGAGGTTTATGTGTTTCTATTCATGAGTTGAGTTTGCCAGTTTCCAGATGGTTAGAATGTGTCAGTATCCAAATAGGTCAGTTTGTTGCTCTCTAGGAGGTTGGTGTGTAGCTAGGCCAAACACAGGCACCTGGTTGGAGATTGATTGTAGATGCGCCGGCCATCGGGGCAGCATCTCTTCACGCCTTGGCTGTCATGGATGGAGCGTTTGCCCCCACACAGTTCCTCGCCGGACAGACAAACTGTAGTGGACAAAGAGGGGAGGGGGGGGGCACAAAATTCATGAATTCTGAGGAAATCTGGCAATTTTAGATTGGTTATTTTAAAATTTGCTTCTATCGCATATGAAAGTAAGACACGCAGCTACTTAAATAGGACGCTATAGCATCTCTCAATTATTAAACATTAAACTATTATGCGTAGTTCCTTTTCAGCCATTTTCAAATAAAGTCTTTCCTAACCACTGCTGATCACTGGTAACAGTTGAAGTACTCAATAATTTCCCCTTCTATATAGTTCTAACTTAGGCTCTTGCTACGTAAAAAAATATTTTTTCATGTATCGATCCAAATTAAACTTAGCTTATATCATAGCCAGTAAGGAGCATGATAGTGTTTTCTGTCATTATGTATCGATCTCTATAAGGCTCTGTTTCATCAACAGGAGCCATGATTGAGAGGTCTGTTACCATGTTAAATGTTCTGCAACGTTCACTCACGGGGGGTGTCGTAACTCTGCGCTGAGCAAGAGACCAGGACAGCGACGGTCAAGCAGACAAGAAAAGCGGCCTTCATGGTGACTGGGCTGGCAGGTGAGAGGACTGGTGCAACCTGGAGTTGAGAAGTGATGCAACCTGGAGGTGGGAACAGGGTGACATGCAGGTATTATAGAGGTTTGGCATGAGATAATTAGATATATTGTGTAGTAATGTAATTCACAGAAGTGCTATTTTCACATTAGCATATCAATGTGCGTATTAGAAACAAGCGTAATATAATTTTATAAAGTTTTAGTACTAAATAAAAAAAAACTTTTTTTAAATGTATCTAAAAACTACAAAAACTAGATAGACCATGCTACTAACGCAGTGGCGACTTTAAGATCTGATTATTTTTATGTCCTCAAAGGTATTTTTTAAAAATCTTCTACGGCGATGGAGGCACTTGTATGAGATTCGAAGCGCGCACCACCTGCTCGTCAGAACATAAAACTGCCAACTGAGCTATCTGGTACCCCAACTCTAGCTGTAGGTTATTAGTAAATTATTATTATAGTTCTGTCTTACTGCGGAGTAATTTCCCTTCAAAGGGGAAGACATGCTTATGCCTAGCAGTTTTAGGATCAAGGTAGCATCTAGAGAGAGGGGTGGCAAGAGGGCTAAGTCGGTAAAGCTCGTACCTTTTAATCCGGAAGTCCTGATTTTCTTATGCACGAGCATGCAGAGTTTATCAGTAGTGATTGGATCCCTGCCAGTATAAAACATATTAGCTGACTCAGAAAATTTGGTATCCCCGCTCTCCACAGTGTGGCAGCATGTAAAACATGTCAGAATTAATTAGTCTTGTTTGGCGTCGCCTTATAGGATTCTTCTTAGCAACCTAGATCGTTTGTTTGTTGTTTTGTTTCTTGCGTTTTGTCCAACGTCAGCACTAGGGTAGGCCTATAAATGCTAATTTGCGGACGGACCATAAGACTGACGTCTGACAATTTTCGTGCTGCCTATCTATCTATCTATCTATCTATCTATCTATCTATCTATCTATCTATCTATCTATCTATCTATCTATCTATCTATCTATCTATCTATCTATCTACCTATCTATCTCTATTCTATCTATCTACTATCTATATATCCATTTGTCTATCCATATATGTGTCTGTCTATCTCTCTTATTCTCGCTCTTGTCTCTCACTCCCTATCTGTCTCCCCCCCCCCCCCCCCCCCCTCTCTCTCTCTCTCTCTCTCTCTCTCTCTCTCTCTCTCTCTCTCTCTCTCCCACTCTTTCGAGTACATGGTTATGTATTATTAAACTCCTGCCCACCTCCACTTTAAAAAGGTTATTTGAATTATTTTTCGGAATTAATAACAAGGATTGTTGCGTTGTAGATAAGCTGATCGTAATTGAAGACCACAGGGGGAAAACCGGACATGTCACATAATTATGTCAAGTTTTTAGTTATTTGAATTGTAAACTTTGAAAAGCTGTCATCTATTAAAGGATATATTTTTTTATACTGCTAATTTTAGGTGACATATCCGGTTTTTCCATACCACTCTTTACCGTTATGATAAAATTAAGCGCCCTTTATAATCTAAGGGGCATTACTTAAAATATTCGAATTTGTGACATGTCTGGTTTTTCCCCTGTGGTCTTCAATTAGGTATATCTTAGATTTTGGAATGAATGATTACTAAATATATTTTAAAACGCCCAATGCACTGTCGTTTCCATAATTTGCAAACGTTTGTCTTCAAACAAAGCTTTTCAAATAGCATGGGCACCAGGTTCAGACATCTGTGTGAGATCATGTTACTGCGTTAGTATGCAAATCCTGATTGGATATCATTTTACTTAATAACACAATACAGCATTTAGTTGCGTAGTTGGTTTAAGAGTTTTTACACAAGGTGATAAAACAACGCTATTACAGCATTCCGCAGTTGCTTTAAAATCCGAAAGTATCATTGATAGCTGTCAGAAAGAAATGATTTTACTTTTGGCGATCTCCAATGTATCTATTTCAACATTTTCATAATATGTCTGTTTTTACAAATGATCAATAATTTTAACAAAGTCTGTAATGTGTCCTTCGTGAGAACAAGCAATATATTATACATATCAATTCAATCAGTATGTTTACTTGAGAAAGCTCAAATTTCAAATTTACCATTTTGTTTGTTTGACAGTAATCTATTGATACGGTAATAAATAAATAATAACAATTAAAAAAACTAATGCACTGGATAGCACGTGAACAATGCATTGTAAAACGTATTTTTTTTGTTTAGGAACGATAATGGAGTGGGTTTAAACAGTTATCATCGTCAAGTTAGTCGAGGGTGGAAAAAAATGGCCGTGTAACTCAGTGTTCTATTTTTTAGCATTAAATTTTGGTGTGCTCAGTGTTGTTACTTTCTGCATTTTGGTCTTGGAGCTTTGATTTATACTGGGTCTTATATTTTTTAGTTGTTTAGGATTGATTGAAGGGCTGCATTTCTAATTTCCATCACTAGGTCTCCGCACTGTTGGTCTGTATTGTCAAAACTTTTCTCCGCTGTCTTTTGTAGTTGTTGGAATAATTTATCCCAGTCTGTTTTGGATTGAATCTCAGCTGTCCGGATTGGGGGGGGGGGGGGGGGGGGGTTGTGAGTCGTCGTCTCCTATCAGCGTTGTCACGCAGGGTGGATCGTTGGACCCTAGGCAGACTTTCATATATATCGTTATACTTATGTGATACAACGGTTAGATCGATTGTTGACTGTGATTCTCTATCCATTGTTGACTGTGATTCTCTGGGGTTTTGCGCGATCTTTGTTGACTGTCCTATATTTATTATTATATTCATGTTCTTCAAGCAACACTCCTAGTTTGTTCGTGGTTACGTTTCCCCATTTCTTTGAGTGAGCGTTGCAATCTTTTTTTTTTTAATTTTTGTTAGCTATATATATATTTCAATTGTTTGATAGTTTATTCTTTCGCTGGCGTGGTCTTTGAGACAGGCGCCAAGATTGACGGCTAATAATTTTATGTGCTGTCACACACTAGACAGGGCGGGGAGACCTGGACTCCTGTCTGAGACGGCCACGTCAGAGAGTGTGAAGTAGTGAGAGGTTTCGCGGTGAGGGTTTTGCGCTTATGGCTTAAGATGGACAAGGCGGTTCCTTCCTTCTTCAAACCTTAGTAAAATCTCATTCTAAACATTGTTCAACCGCCTTGATTTCAATAAATAAATAAATGGAGCACGCGTCACGAAAACTTTCCGTACCAAGCACTGTGAGCTTTTATCCCATAGGGAAATTTGCCTTGGATCTGACAAGCTGGGTGGAGGTTGATTATCATCTGTCGCTGATAAGTGGATTGCTTACATTTAACTCTACTAGCTCACCGGTGATGGCTTTTCATGCCCCGCATTAAAATCGACAGATGTCTCAGGGGCTTGTTTTTATTGCTTTTAATGAGGGCTTTGATTAAAACAATGAACAGTAAAATATCACAGTGAACAGAGAACTGGAAAAAGAATGTTTTGTTCGTGAACCGATACGTACTTTTTAAAGCCAAAATAATTGCAAATAGATTTTTCTTTCAATTATATTTTTGTATGCTATTTACTTGAAGAATGTAAGTGTTTTATATATTTTCAGGTTGGGTTCGCTGGCTTTTTTTAGATATCAGAATTTTGTTTCCTTTTTTGTTTTTATTGTGTGTGGGGGTTTGAGGGGTGGTTTTTGTGTGTATGTTTTTTTTTTTTTTTTGCATTTTTAAAAATGTTGGTTTTTTGACTGTTTAGTTTGAATTTTCCACGGGTCATGATGATGGACTAGGAAGCTGCGCTGTATTCCTTGCATGTGTCTGAGAATTTCATATTCAGCCTTTTTAAAAATAATCCTCATTAGATACACCACGTTCACTATGAGAGTCATATTCTAAGTAATAGTTAATGAATGTTCGCTTCCTTTGTCACTCTGAAAGCTCTACTGTTGCTGGATTTTTAAGCCCTAATGTCATGTTTTTTTCTCACTATCTGAAACTTTCCTTTTGTGAGATATATAACTTTTAACAATTGGTATTTAACTTAACAGTATTGCGCTTCTGTCGCATCTGGTATCTGACATTCGTCTTACATGTATGATTATGGGCTTGCTAACTTCTTGTGCGTGGCTGTGATTGTAAAGGATACGGGATTTCTAGAGCAGCAGGCTGCTGGTACAATGTTTTAAGCATGTGTTGTTAGATTACAAATCATTATGTTTAAATGATAAATTGCAAATTATTAATTTTCAGTAGAAATAGAAAACTTTAACCTGCTCAGCCGATACGTATACGTAAATACTGTACATTGTTCTAACTACACAGTAGTCTATCAAATTACATTTCACTTTTCAATACTTCATGCGATTCATATACGTAATTATTGATTCGACATTTTTTTTTCGCTTTAAGCCGTAACTGAAATTATTTGTCACCAGTGTAAAAAGAGCAAGTTCTTTGTGTGTACATTGCTCCAAACTTGTTCATGTCAATTTTCTTTTCTTTAAATCGTTTTTAATAGTGAGTGATAAAAGAAAAATGAAAGAGGAAGAGAACAATAGCGCGAGGACAACTCAACCTCATGATAGAATGAAGTGATATTAACGTTACTAAGAGTGCATGAATTCGACAAGAGTTCAGCTTACGCAATGTAATAATAGATGTATATAAAACGCGTAATAGCAGCACAAGTAAGTCATTTAAACAACAATCCCGCATGAACTTTTGTAGAGATCTGAATTATTTGTATTGACCAAAAAACAAAAACAAACCCGCTTTATAAAATAATTGACAGTTGACAGCGGTCGTCGTTGCAGGTCACAAGTCACCGAGTTTCGCAGCAGGGGAGCTCACTCTACTCAAACCCATTACGTAACACAGCGCGCACTGCAAGTCAATCCCTTTTATGTCAATGTTCCCTTAACTGGATCTCAACAGTTTAAATAGTAATACAACCAGAAAAGTAATCAATATATACCTTTTCATCGAAGCATTGATGGCAGAAATAAATAGATGGCCGTGGTCGCTAATGTATGTGACAGATAAGGCACTTATAGAAGAAGAATGATCTTTTTTTTTCCTTGGACCTACTTTCAATAAGTCTTTTTACAGTCTCATAAAGCACGCATAATTCCGTTTTCGCATAAGTCGGTGTTTCCGTTATGTTCCGTGGAGATCAATATATGGGAATGAGTACATGTCTTGTCCCTACATTTATGTCGGCCATTTTTTTTTCTTTTGAGGGAAGGGGGTGCTGTATGCTTATAAAAGTTAAATACAAATTTAAATGCTTATATGTATTCATGCTGCACAAGCTGGCATATTTCTCACTGTACAGTATGCATCTCATTTGTATCTCTGCATTTTAAAACAGGCAATAACACCAGCTGTGTCCAACAGTCCTGACGCTTTCAAAGGTCCAAATGCGTTGCAAATGCAAATCGAATTACTATAATTATTTATGATTTAAGTGGGGAAGCGCCAATCTCTTAGTCCAATTTTCGGCCAATCTAACAATATGAAACCAAGGTATTTCCTGAAGCTCGAGTCATTTATGAATATAGAAAAGGCATTCGGGAGTTGATTTTTCTATTTGTATTGTATATATTAAAAGCATTCCAAACCCATGGTTTATATTTTTTTTTCTCAAAACGCCTTTTTTATGTTTGTTCTCTATATACACCTGTATCTTTTAAAACTTTCACACTGCTTTTTCTAATGAATTTCAACACATATCTGATGCATAATTTTTAAAAACGTATTGTATGTATGTAAAAAAATACTTTTGGCCTAATTTGAATATGGGCTTCCTTGTGGTAACTTTTTTTTTTGCTTTTAAATGAAAAAAGGTCCATACTGGCGCTCTCCCTCTTAAGAAATAAGCAAAGCATTGACACAATTAATTTGATAGGTGACTCAAGTTTGAAATCCATGAAGCAAAAAAATTGTTTTGGCCAATAAAAGTATTTAATGTGATGACCCTACTTAAGATACTTCGCATAGTTTGACAGATTTTAATGAAAAAGGAAAAAAGGAAAAAGAAAAGGAAATGATTTGAATAGCTGTGAGAATAAATCTCCAAAGAATTCAAACCATAAACTAACCTCGAACAAGAGAAAGCCGGTTAGGTTCTGGAATGCAAATACATGATGGAAACTTCATACATTGTGGGTCTATATTTATCTAACCATTTCCTTAACTTGACGGGATCCCTTTGACTTCGCTAGGGATTTTTAAGCGATGTGGAACCCTAAAAAAAACTGCTGTAATGTTTGATTAAATTTACGTCTCCTAGTTTAACTAACGTAAATCTTGGTCTAACAATGGTTAAACTAAGGGCGAGTGACGAAGCAATGAAATCTAGGATGACCCAAAAGTGTAGAAGGGTGTGATCGCCAACACTATAAGGCACGATGATCGATGGTTGGAAGATAATCTGAAGAATTCCATACGGGGACGGTTAATTTTTTGAGACTCGAACCTTTGACCTTGTGCTACCAGCTCAAAGCACTAACAAACGGAGCTATCTGCCGCACCAGCTAAATCGCAGCAACGCGTGAACAGCAGTCATTGTTTTAAACAAAACAACATGGCGGTCTACGCACGGATTTTGTGAGTTCACTATATGTGAGTCGTGGTTCTGAATGCTATCTTTTCTGTGGTATGCCTTGAGAAAACCCCAGTGGTAAAGACAGAGTAACGTCTTGTTTTTAGTGAAAGGGTCAAAGAGAAGCTCCGGTACGTCGGTTGGTTTGTTTATTACTTTGTTGGTTAGTTTCCTAGCGCACTTCGCCACCAACTAGGCTATTTTGCTGGCAAATCCTAAAACCAGCGATTGGCAATTTGACGACTGCAAACCAGAGAAAGAGCAGAAGTACAAAGACTTCTGTCACAGTCAGTCACATAAAACTGGCTTAAGTGGTTAGTGTTATGAACTGACAATCAAAAGGTGTGGGTTCGAATCACAGCTATTTACCCCGTCTTCTTGGAAGCGAGTCAAGTTGTCACAAACCTGGACTGTCTGTCACATGTCCAACCTGAATCGACTGTGTCGTGCGTGATGCAAGTAATTACTGGAATTCTTTAAAAGAATGGTAACTTCACTTCTCTCAGTCCTTTCATCAAATTTCTCGACATTTTGATACTTAGTAATTTTTAGTGATAAAGAGTACTGGTAGTTTTAAGCCAAAGCCAATTAGCTAATTTGGTCTAAATATTATAAAAAATAAATACGATTCACCCAAACTAATAATTCATTTTTTTTTAATAATAATGAAATGAGTAACAAAACTTCATCATACAAAGAACTGGCATCTTATATCAATGATTTTCTTTAGTTTGAACACATGCTGAAAAAAGATGGTATTTGAATAAAGATAACTGTTTGACATCAGCACACGTAACCTACTTTTATTTCTAATTGAGAGCTATTTCGTATGCTTTAAAAAAAAATCATCAAAACGTGGTATTCATCTTCTTTTTTAAGTTACATGCTGGGCACATTTGCAATGAAGTTTGTCTTTAGATCATCTGAAGTTGTGCCAATTTATTTCTGCTAAAGCAGTTTTCAGGTTAGCATGTTGCCCGTTATTCAACAGATATGTTTCGGTACAGATCCAAGATTAAAATGAAGAATCGATTGTCGTTCTTTGAGGAAAGAGAGGGGGGGGGGGGAGAGAGAGAGAGAGAGAGAGAGAGAGAGAGAGAGAGAGAGAGAGAGAGAGAGAGAAAGTAAATTTTGTGATATTAACGTTACTAAGAGCTGCTTAATAACACTTTGTACATGAAGCCGATAAGAGTTCAGCGATGGCAATGTAATTAGATGTATATAAAACGCGTAAGAGCAGCATAAGTAAGTCATTTAAACAACGATCCCGCATGAACTTTAGTAGAGATCTGAATTATTTGCATTGAGTGGTATGCATCTCAATTGACCAAAAAACAAAAACAAACCCGCTTTATAAAATAATTGACAGTTGAGAGCGGTCGTCGTTGCAGGTCACAAGTCACCGAGTTTCGTAGCAGGGGAGCTCACTCTACTCAAACCCATTACGCAACACAGCGTGCACTGCAAGTCAATCTCTTTTATGTCAATTTTCCCCTAACTGGATCTCAACAGGTTAAATAGTATTACAACCAGAAAAGTAATCAATATAATACCTTTTCATCAAAGCAATTTATAGCAGAAATAAATAGATGGCCATGATTGCTAATGTCTGTGACAGATAAGGCACTTATACAAGAAGAATGATCCTTGGACCTACTTTTAATAAGTCTTTTTACAGTCTCATAAAGCACGTATAATTCGATTATCGCATAAGTCAGTGTTTCAGTTATGTTTCGCGGAGATCGGTATATGGGAATGAGTACATGTATTGTCCCTACATTTATGTCGGCCACTTTTTTTTTTCTTTTGAGGGAAGGGGGTGTTGTATGCTTATAAAAGTTAAATAAAAATCCAAATGCTTATATGTATTCATGCTGTACAGTATGCATCTCATTTGAATTTCTGCATTTTAAAACAGGCAATAACACCAGCTGCGTCCAACAGTCCTGACGCTTTCAAAAGTCCAAATGCGTTCCAAATGCATATCGAATTATTATGTTTATGATTTAAGTGGGGAAGCGCCAATCTCTTAGTCCAATTTTCGGCCAATCTAAAAATATGAAACCAAGGTATTTCCTGAAGCTCGAGCCATTTATGAATATAGAAAAGGCATTCGGGAGTTGATTTTTCTATTTATTTTGTTATATATAAAAAGCATTCCAAACCCATGGTTAAAACCATGACAAATGCTAAAGTTACTCTTTAGCTACCATTGTTAACGTTAACCTATGCTACATTATGATTTATAAAAAGAAAAGAAATATAAGTCTTTATAGATTATAAGATCGTTGAGAGAGAACTTTAAAAAAAATTTTCTTTGTCTAAATTAAACGAAAGTCAACTCTTCATGTTTAACGACTGTATTACAAAATCATTAAACAACTTCATAGAAAAATTTAAGAAAGAACAGTTTTTGTAGATAAAGAAGATCTTAACTAATAATGTCCAACTTACCGAAAACGTTCCTTTCTAGAGCTTGTCACCGTAGCACCCTGTGTGTGTGGTTGAATCGAGTGAGCAGGTAGATGAGACGAGTCCGTCTAGTGTAGCCTACTGACTTGGTGAAGTCCAATACCATTCCCTCTCTGTCTGGCTCTCTCTCCCTCTCCACCTATCCCTTCCGCCTCACTCTTGTTCTTCCTTTCTTTCTCGTTTTCCAATCCGTTCGTCCGTCTATATCTCTTCAGCCTTCTCCCTCTCACACTTGTCTGTCTGTCTGTCTGTCTCTCTCTCTCTCTCTCTCTCTCTCTCTCTCTCTCTCTCTCTCTCTCTCTCTCTCTCTCTCTCTCTCTCTCTCTCTCTCTCTCTCTCTCTCTCTCTCTCTCTCTCTCTCTCTCTCTCTCTCTCCCCCCCCTCTCTCCTCTACTTCTCTTTCTCTTTCTCTCTCTATCTCTCTCTCTCTGTCTCTCTCTCTCTTTTTCTATCTAAAAAAAAATCCCTCTTCCCCCACACCTTCCTGCTCATACAATTACGTTTCTTAAGAAATAGTTAATATTGTTTGGGTTTTTTTATTACGTGACAAACCACAGTATTTATGCCTAGCATTTGTGTCAAAACATCGTTTTATTTGACATTATCTGACAGTCCCTCTGCACGACTCGAAAATTATGTTTATTAAAATCAATAACCTATCGCATGTCCCGTAACATCTACAGTAGGTTTTCAATGTGCGGTTTCAACTGTGGTGGCACTTCACCTTTTTGTGTGTGTGTATTTTTAGACCGATTTTCAAGTTGCTATTGTTTTGTGATGCATTTCATCATAAGCAGCAATAGGCAAAGGTACTCAAATTATTATCATTTTTTGTTTGTTGTTGTTCTTCTGTGCACTAGAACTTTCAAAATGCAGATTTTCGGAATGGGCTAAAGTTTAGTCCAGTACTTTCAATATCCTTATTAGTAATTCCATTTTGATAAAACACGCAAGATAATTATATTGAACACGCAGAGACGTCATACTTTTATCTTGTAATAGATTTAAATTATTGAGGGGGGGGGGTCTGTTACCCCTGGTAAAGATTAGAACCAGCCACTTAATCTTCTTGTATGGTGAACCTACGTCTCATAACAACCTACGTCTCATAACTCTCAGTAAATTCTCATTTCTAACAACATTTAATTTATTCATCTTTCATTAAATACAACATATGACTTAAACATGAAAATTTTTTTTAAAAAAGTTAAAAAAAACTATCCTCAACAACCTTGAGCTGAAATTAGAATTTAGACATGTTAAAAGTTGTTCTTTTCTGAAAAAAATGTCAGGTTTCATTTCCACATGAAATATACAGTAGGAGCTATCAATACATTTGTATCTTTATTTTTATTTTTATTCTTCTTCTTTCAAGCAACAATTAATGGAAGTGTTTACATTTGTCGACAGATGTGAAAAACCCTATTAAGAAATACTAACCCACCTCTGACTGTTGAAACATAACATACTGAGCCATTCCAGAAATATTTCTCTATTGGTGGATTTTCCTCTCTCACTGTGACAACGTAAAATAAGCCCATACACTCCATATAATTCGATGACTTTAATGACTATGCCTTATTCTGCTATTGATTAGATTTTCATAGTGGAATTTTGTTGTCAGGCGGTCTCCTGTCCAGCAACATTAACTTATCAAATACACTCAAGAGGGCGGTGCAGCAACCTTGTTGTGTTTGTGATCACCTTCCCCAAAGTCTTTTAAATTAAGTTTGGTAAATCAATCATTACAACACTGCTGATCCTGTGACAAATCAATGAAGGTCTGGTGTGTCAACAATATTAATTAATCAATTGTTTAAAGTCTACTGTTCAAACTGAATTAAAATATTTTTGTCTCATTTCGAGTTATGCAGAATGAGAAAAATCCAGTGTAGGCTAGCACGGTGCCTACAGAAGCAGTTTTAAAGTAAACAACCAATCCTATTCATCGTAAAATCAATTTAGATGTCTCTTCTTTTAAAATTTGCAGTCAGCACAATTTGACAAAATGATGCTTTATCTGTCAAGAAAACCTATAAGTGTTGTTCTTATTTCATCAGCAGAGAGGACCACTGTAACTAAGAACTTATCCAGGCCACTGTGTCAGCCCAGTTGTACAATAATAATTTCAAGTCGGATCAAATTTCAGGGCTTAAGCCCCAAAGCAGTCTTAACGTTCCACTTTAAGGGCACGTTTAGCACTGTAGGGGTAAGTAAGACAAGCTTGTTGTAGTGTTAACTGTGGGAACATAAAGTTTGGTCGGAAGGAAGGTCAAGCATTATTATTATTATTATTATTATTATTATTATTATTATTATTATTATTATTATTATTATTATTATTATTATTACTA
>RQTK01000026.1:74408-100222 GCA_003991915.1 Elysia chlorotica | reverse complement strand
TTTATTATTATTATTATTATTATCATTATCATTATTATTATTATTATTATTATTATTATTATTATTATTATTATTATTATTGTTATTATTACTACTATTTATTTATTATTGTTATTATTATTTTTTTTGCTACTATAAATATTATTGTTCACATCATTATTTAAGTCTTTGCTTTGAAATGAAGAATGCTCCATTCCGATTTTAATTTAAGAAATATTAATTGTGCAATAATTATTATTCCAAATCAAATACATACTGCTCAGTATATTTCGCAGTTCACAAACTAATTTTAAAAAAGAGAGGAAAACATTTAATTGGATTTTCAAGTGTTTTTTTTTATTGTCTTCTCTAACATTAACAATAGCCTGGGTGCCTTTCATTCGTCATTTTGTTTGAATAAAACAGAAAACAAAGCAATATTTATTTACAAAGTCAACAATCATGCTTCATCATCTTAAAAATAACGCAATGGCTTATAGTACTTACAATTATTCTTTAGATTTACAAATACAAACAAGTATCTCTGTTCCTTCAAAAGGAACATTGTTTTGCTAATATAAATGTAAATAATAAGTGGAAATACTCCTAAATTCTAAATAAGAAGCAACTCATAACTCTTGCAGTTCTTAATTGTAACCAGTAAAGATTATGTCAATTGTTTAGCAATTATCCATTAGTAGGCCTATGTCATAGGGTAGTTCATTGAGCAAATATTGACAAGCATCTAAAACAACACAGAAAATGGAATTGAGATTCCAAGCCAATCCCTAGTAAAACTCAACATACATTTTAAAACATTGCAAAATTAACAAAGGCCTAAGAAAGGTTGAGGAAGTCTTAAAAGTTTTAGATATATTGGTGCAATACTGATACAAATACCAATAAAATAATTGTTCACAGAACTGATATAAACCAATCAATCGCCAACAGATAATACAGAGATAAACTTAGGAAGGATCTTCTGCTGCCTATTTGCATTTGCTGTAAATGAAATGACAAAATCAAGAATAAATGAAATTACAAAATCAAGATTAATCATAAGACCTCCTTTAAACAAGATGCACATTTCCAAAGTTCAAGCGTTTTCCTTACTTCGTTTCATTGCTTGTTTTTGGACTCATGGGTGTCTCTGTTAGGTTCTAATCAAAAAACGATATATAAGAATACAGAGATAATTATTTTAGTAATTTAAATGCACTATGTTCTGCAAAAAGAATTTTTGATACCCCTGTAAATTAATGGAGATGATGACAGACAAGTATGACGAAGACTAACAATGAATATTCAAGACTTTTCCAACATGTCCTGCCCCTGAAAAGAGATGCAGAAGGTGGTAGGTTGAGTTAGAAAAGGTAAAAAGATATTTCATTTACACTTATTATAAGTTTTAACAGCCACAAGCAATACAGAGGCTCAAATGAGCGTAAATATCTGTCTATGATAAAATCTATACAAGAACAGAGAGGAAACAGCCACTTCACCAGTAACGTTACATTTCTAGTTCAATATCACATCAACCAGAAGGCAATAATACACCGGAATAAAATATGAAAAATATGAACATGATTAAAAGTTTAAAAACTGTTTTCAGATGAAGGACTTCAAGAACACTGCAAAAAGTTGTCTCTCAATATCACACAACTGAATTTCTAATAACACAACCATATAAATTAAACACATGTAAAGTAACCATTTGGTTGATATTTCTAACTTCCAACAAAAGCACAAAAATAATGCAAAACCTTTTGATGAAAGACGATGGTAGATTGGTATCAGTATTGAAAACAAAGATTGTCTGTGTCACTATGGTGATATGTGAAATGAAATTTGTCAGCTAAAAAATGCCTATATGTAATTTAACCATATCTGTTTTGTTTTTTTCCTGGCTCTGTAAATCTTAAGAAGCATAGATATGAGCAAAAAAACCCAGAAAAAAAAAAAGAAAAAGCTTTAAGTATAGCTCGCACAAGGATAAATATGAGATTAAATAGCAAACAAAGCTAATAATAATATAAAAAAACAATAAGAATCATTGCTATGACATTGCTAACTCTAAGAAGCTTATTTATTAAAAGATTATCTCTTTCAACCTCAAATAATATTGAAAATGACGAGTAAAGAATGATTTGGGGAGGGGGAAAACATCTAGGAAAATAAATCTCAACATCAGAAATATTTAAAATTAGACACAACCAGCACAAAAAAGGCATTGTATAGTTTTTTCTAGATACAACAGCGTAGAGAGATGATCTGGAACGCAGACATTTTGACCGTGATCTCGGACCCTCTCTCTGTGGTCTTGTGATGAAAGTCGATGTCCCGATCTTCGCTATTAAAGTCTTCCAGCCCGTCACACACCTGCACCTTCTGAAACCTGAGCCTGCTCGTCAGAGTGGCCACTACACTCCCCCCAAACAATTCATTGAGTCTCACAATTATTGTCTGGCTGCTGTCCTCAGCCTAGTGGAGTGGTGGTCGTGGAGAGAGCATAGAATATTTTTAATCAAAATGGAGACAATGAAATGTTATCACAGGTATACACAAAAAATGAAGGAGATAGAGTATTGTTATGGATATTAAAAAATGATTAAGAGTATAAACTTAAATCACAAATGTGGACGGCGAAATTAAAAACATAAAATATGGCCATGGATATGGGGAAAATTGAGAGAAATAATGTGAAGAATATGAATAGAAATAAATGGAGAGGACAAAAATTTACACAAATAAAAAAAAACAAAAAAACTGGTGGTACTCTACTGGTGTGAGAACAAAGTATTAGTGGGGTACAAAATGCTATTTTCAAGGTCAAATCTTGATTGTGCACAAAAACAAAGAATTATTTTCTTTATTCTCTGTAACACAATTTTCTCTCCAACTTGAAAACCTACTGATTCCTCCATCCAGTTCACATAATAAACTTTCAACAAACCTTCAAAATTCATACTGCACTAAAAAGCTCATAATGAGAGTAAATCCAAGTCCTTTTACCGTAACTCTCCACTCACCATCTTCACGGCCTGCACAAGTACTTTGGCTGTATCCAGCTCAAACAAACTCCTGCCGATGTCTGAGCCTCCATCTTGCGACGCAATTGGATCACTTGGTGACGACGGAAGATCAACAACTCTGAGGGGGCAGTTGAAGGAATGGGCCGCTTGAATCACGCCTGCCTCCTGAAGAGAGCCTGAAAGAGTTTGAAATTTTTTATTTTATCAAGAAAAAAATTTTTGGAAACTGCTCACTTTTCCCCAATACATGTGGGAGTAAACTGACACATGTGGCGGCCAACTGACTCGAGTGGTAGAGCGTCAGTCTCCAGGTCCACGGTTTAAATCTCACGATCAGTCAAAAATGTATTTGTCCCATTTCACCCCCTACTGGTTGTATTAGTAACTTAACAGATTTCATTATTGTGGGTTTTGTGGTAAAAGCACTTAAGTTTACAAAAATGAAATCGAGTAAATACAAAACAAATTAGATATTATCATTTATGCCATGATGGATTATTTTTCTCAGAAGCCCTTTCAATGGCAAAAATATAAGATAGTTGCAACAATTTTATTGGATTCATTATGTCTGAAAACATACAAAAACTACCCAATTATGTTATTGTGTCGCTTAACCACTCAATTCCGTGGTTAAAAATCCAGCTAAGCATAATATCTAAATTTGTTTAGTATGTCCTTGACCTCTTTTAACAAAAAAAACCTCATAGTTTGTGTACATTATATGTATCTGCCAGACTATTACTCATATAAAAAGCTTAACAATGAAACTAATAATTGTCTTTAATTTTAAAAAATGTTGAGAGGTACTTAACAATACAATTATTGACAATTTACTTTTTGTAAAAAAAAACTAAAAACAAACAAACTCGAAGTCAAAGAAACATTTTTTAATTTTCTATTTTAATCTAATGTTTCAAAGAGAATTATTCATCAGACCTGATGTTTAAAAAAATAGTTATACGTATATGTTTCAAACGTTTATAGATCATATTACTTCTGTAATCAGAATAATCATGCTACAATTCTTATCCTGACAGTCATGCAACTGCCTGCAATTAAAGTCACCCTGATAATAATTAGAGAACTGTTTAATGACCTTTGTGGGGCATTAGAGCGTAGGAGAACGTGTGCACACCCATGTCTGCCTTGAAATCTGGAGTTTTGGGAGATCGGAGTCTGAGCAAACCAGAGAGAGGGACAGAAAAATAATTTATTTTTAAAAGTACATATAGAATCATAAATAAACATGTGTATACTGTGTTGTGTCTTTTTATAATCAGAGACAATAGAGAGAGAGAGAGAGAGAGAGAGAGAGAGAGAGAGAGAGAGAGAAAGAGAAGAAAAAGAAGTTTGGAGAGTTTTTTTTTTTCTAGACCAAAAAAATATTACTGTCTATTGAACACATAGGCACCCAGCTATTTGGTGTGTTCATTGCTGGTTGTGAAGTTGAACATTAGACAGAAGTCTTGTTATGTCCAGTTTTTTCCGTTAAATTTTCGGACTTTTACATTATCAGTATTTTATGATTTTTTTTTTTCATTCCGCAAAAATCTGGTAATTTGCAGCAAAAAACTGGGGACAGAAATTTAACAATAACACACAAAAAAAAAAAAAAACCAATAGAAACAGAAACAACAGGAAGAGTAACAAAATCAATTACAAATACAACAATTATGTTAATATTCATAATTACAATGATGATGATGATGATGATGATGATGATGATGATGATGATGATGATGATGATGATGATGATGATGATGATGATGATGATGATGATTACGAAGATGGTGATGATGATGATGATGATGATGATGATCATGATAATGATGACAAAAATGATGGTGAAGATGATTGTGATGAAAGCAATCACTTAACTTCCGGCTTTAAAATAAAAAATAAGGGAGTCTTGCGGGTCTTTGGCAAAAGCCTTTTTTTCTCTGAGTTGCAAAGAACTTCCATGCCAACTTATTGATAAGACAATCGTTTGAATGTCACATCGGGCAGTCATTATTTCTTACAGCATATTTCTTAAAGACCTTAAGCTCTTTCACTAAATAACTTCTGCTTTAAAATGAACCATGTTTAAATATAAGTGCCTGGATTTTCTTACACATTCATGAAGACAAACATATAGTCTACATAGTTATTGAAAATATTGACCACATTCTTTGCAGATAAGATATATAATAATTATTGTAGCCCTCAAAGAATTTAGTTAGTTTAGTTTGCTAGTTAAAACCATATGCCTAGCCCAGCATTATAGGTGATCTTATAGTGAAGTATTTACTGTCACACTAGGTGTTACTCACAGAGAGAGACGCAGGATTCCGTCCACGGCAGAGTAGCCGTACTTGGAGTTGTTGAGGACAGCCACGCCAAAGCCATGCTCAGACAGATCAGCCCACTTGTGGCCACACACCTGGTCGGTGTCACATACAGAAACACAGGTGGAAATTATTTTCATGATTGTAATGAGGGAAAGAGAGAGAGAAAGACAGAGAGAGAGAGAGAGAGAGAGAGAGAGAGAGAGAGAGAGAGAGAGAGAGAGAGAGAGAGAGAGAGAGAGAAGGAGAGAGACTATCTTCTCACAATTTTATGAACTTTCAAACAGGGACAGGATGGGGATACCTAGGTGAGATAATGAAGAGGAGAGAAAATAGGAAAAGTAGGAGGAAGAGAGAAAGAAGAACAAATTATATTTTAATTAGTTGTTTTGTTTCTAAGGAGACGAAGGCACAGCTGAGATTCGAGCCACAGACCTATGACTTGTTAGTCCAAAGCACTACCGACTGAGTTTATGAAGAAAGAGACAATCTACCTCAAACCTGGCAGAGTCCCACGACGTGTTGAAGTGATTCGGCCTGCGCAGAAATCCGCTCTGAATGTCGTACGCGCATTCCATCGTATGGACTGTGGTCGGAAACTCCACCTTCAGAAACTTGCGGTTTTCATGCCACGTCACCTGATGGATAAGACAGCGTCACAACGGCAAAATGTACTGCATTTAATAAATTTCAACATTGCATTAGGATAAGTGGTGGAGCCTCAATTAGTACAGGTCGAGTTACCGAGTTGACCAATTTTTTCTTGTTTACAATGAAGGTATCAGGGAGACATTTCTATCAAAATGTTAGCACAGAATGATTCCCAGAGTTTTTGTTCAGCTGGCTCAGCCCACACAAAAATGATGTGAATTGTCCCAAGTGTGCCTCATAGTTTAATGATAGAGCTTCCTTTGACTTCAAATGCAAATATTTGTTAACTTTGTTGACTGGGCATGGTTTTTGGGCAAAACGTTGAGTAGTGGTTAATCTACTTATCTAGTACTTTCAAAAAGTAAGATCAAACTATACGATATTCTAACATTGAAAAAGAAGAGACTACATTCTACTGACACTGGTCAAACCAGCAGGGAACAAGGTGGTCTGCTTGAGCAGTGAACTTGTGACCTTGCCGGGCTGTTAAAATTCACAAACTTTTACCTCTGTATCAAACCTGACAAATGGACTTCCCGCCTCCAGAATTATCTTCTGCTGCAGGTAACTCTTGTCGCTGATTTGCAAGCTGACCTAAAACGATTCAAATTCAAGAAATTATCTTCATTACTTATTTCTCAATGTCTTGTATTGCATGGTGTATTAAGGAGTTAAATTGTATTCAGTAATATGCAAAATTAATGCTTAAGCATTTAAAATTGTTTTATGCAATCTAAAGAGAAGTCAGCCCAAATCTAAGTCAATGACTAGGCTTCTTTTCATTTGATATGGCCATTCTCTGTTAGAGTAATGTAAACAAACTGCCTGGGCTTTGTTATTTCCAATGTCTAGAATTTACAGAAAGTGAATAATAATTTCATTATTGTATTCAGACAAATCTGGTTAAACTTTTTTTTTTTCGATATAAAAATAAAGCAATGATAGGTTTAATAAAATCAACCTGTGTGGCCACATAATTATAGAATTGACAATTCTGTCCAATCTTCTTTTTTAGTTGGAGTTTATCATCACCATAATTCTAGTGTTATTCTGCAAACCAAAAATGTTCGTTATATCAATCTTTAAACAATTATATTTTTTAGATCTGATTAACACCTTGATTTACTTCACTGGTTGTATGTATTTTTAGAGTGTTTTCATTGCCCTAATCTAGATCAATGTTCTTCAACATAGTTTTTTACACAATGATATCACTCATTAAATCACCTCGAGAGAAACATGGGTAGAGCTGGAATCTTCATCCACTCGCAATCTCTGGATGGGTGTCACAATCGGTTTCCTGGAAATGGGGAGAGGAAAAATATACATTTAACAATAATATAATGTTTGATGTATATTTAAAAAAAAAACATGACCAATTAAAAAAATGTAATGAAGAGCTTTTTTTCCTTCTTTTTTTTTATTTTTATAATACTATGTAAATTGCATAGACAGCCTGAAAAGGTGGTGATATGTGCTGTGTACATGCCATTATTATTATTATTATTATTATTATTATTATTATTATTATTATTATTATTATTATTATTATTATTATTATTATTATTATCATTATTATTAATTATTTGTTTGCTGTTGAGTTTTTTTTTGTTTTTGTGTTGTTGTTTTTTTTTTGGGGGGGGGGGTGTTTTTGTTTTTGTTTTTTTTAATTATTGTGTTTTTTTTAATTGTTGTTATGATTAATATTACTAAAACTATAATTTATACTATTATTCATGAAAGCTTAAAGTTCTTTCAGAAGGTGCAGTGATTAATTTTTTTTTTTGTATATGGCCACATATGAATATCATGATTGCATCTAACATGATTATATCTTAAACTTAATAATTCTTTAAAAGATAGTGTAGCAGTGAGTTTTGACACACACAAAAATAATATTAAATCAAATGGTGAAAACAGCACTACATCACCTGTGAAGTCTAAATCTAAAAAAAAAAATTTCAAAGTTATTCAAGAAGTGAGTTTTGACACTAAGATATAATACCTGTTACAAATAGCATGGTAGCACCTGTGATGTTTATATCTAATTAAAAGCTTTTGAGAATTTCTTTAAAAAATAATGCAGAAGGAGATTTGACGCACATAAAATAAAGCATGGTATGAAAAGCATGACAGCTGCTCACCTTGTCTCCAAATGATAGTCCATGACATCCCACGCATCCCAGTAGAGAGGGACGTCGTCATACAGGAGAAACTGGTTGGCAGGGTGCTCGCTGTCTATTGCTTCATTACTCCAACTGGTACACAGAAAATAAGACTCAATCACACACATAGATCTAGCATGTAATGAACCAGCACAAAATACTAAAACACTAGAAAGATAAAAATTATACCTTTCACAAACCATACCTTTTATAGGCCCTGTATCTTCTTGTAAAGACAAGACCAATCTAGGTTTGTGATTGCTCCATCTTTTTGTCTTTTGATTTATATGCCAATCACTTGAATCTTAGGACCCCTAGAACTAGATCAGTATTTACCAGTGTTTATCATCGTCGCAAAGTTTCATTTGTTATGAAATCCATGTGTTATAAAGATATAGACTACTTTTTTATCATTGTCATCTTTGCCTTTAGGAGCGCTGGTAGCTTGGTCGGATAGAACTCTGGACTGATGAGATGGATGTTTGGAGTTCGAGTCTCAGCTGGGGCGTGCCCACTATCCCCATAGATAGGATTCTTTGCTGAACTTAGTGGATGTAAAACTATTCAAAGATTACATCAATGTCTATCTCTAACAATTAGCATGTAAGGAATTACTATTACATCTATTCATTGTGAAATGAAAAAAGAAAAGTAACTCAATCTCAACAGGTTTCTTAAAATACTAGAAACATACAGTAACAATTCTGAATAAACTAGTTTTTTTTAGGAATAGAAAGAGAGTGACAGAGAGAGAGAGAGAGAGAGAGAGAGAGAGAGAGAGAGAGGGAGAGAGAGACAGAGAGAGAGAGAGAGGGAGAGAGACAGGCAGACAGACAGAGAGAAAGAGAGAGAGATAGAGAGAGAGAGGGAGAGAGTAGTGATTCTCAACCTATACAAACATGACAAAAATTGAGATTTTACAATGTCAAAGAAAAAAGTAAAGACAAAGAGAGAGAGAGAGAGAGAGAGAGAGAGAGAGAGAGAGAGAGAGAGAGAGAGAAAGACAGACAGACATACACAGACAAACAGAGAGACAGACACAGACAGACTGAGGCAGACAAAGACAGACAGACAGATGCAAAGCAAGAGAGAGAGAGAGAGAGAAAGAGAGAGAGAGAGAGAGAGAGAGAGAGAGAGAGAGAGAGAGAGAGAGAGAGAGAGAGAGAGAGAGAGAGAGAGAGAGAGAGAGACCTGTTGGTAATGGCATCGTAACAAAGAAGGGAGGTGACTCTCCCCAGAGAATCCACTGTGACTTTTAACTTGTCGTTTGTCAGCACAGTCAGATCATCCTGAAATATAAAAATTAAAGACAGAAATGAATAAGTAAAACTTCCCTTACTTTCTCACTTTCTTCTATAAAATGACGGTGAGACAAATATGCATATCATACAAAAGGTGCATCCAAGCAGTGAGCATACTGATTCTATACACCAGGAAAATCTAGAGAGAAATCTGAGTCTAAAAAATTACTTTGTCTGCATAAGAGAAGAAACCACATCATACAGAATTCAGTAAACACATCTCTTTGAATAAAGTATAAATTACATTTTTTTCCTTACCTAGTCAATTCTGTAAAATTTGTGTCAACAACATAGAGTGTGTACTCTACCTCTCTTTTGACAGTCACTTGGAACTTTGACTGGGTTGGGACTAGGCAATCACTCACAGACCTCACACAGTACGGCGGAATCTGCACCTCCACTGACAGGGGGTGGCCCCACAAATGGTAATAAGTGCGCAGTTGTTTATGAAGACATTCATCAAATTTGAACATGTACATTTCGTTTAATTACAGGTTCAGAATCAATTAAATTGGTAATTTATTTTTGGAAAAGAAAAAATATTCTATTTCACAGCCTTTTATCAGCTCTTTTTCATCTTAGAATTTTTTTTTAATAAATTCCCCATAAGGATTATCAAGTTTTTTCCTAGCTCATGAAGGCATGAATTGGTCAATTCTTTCAAGATCTGACTCAAGTAGTTCAAGAATATGCTTAGTCTAGTTTTCATCTAATAGCTTTTAATATTTTTGCTGTAGCTACAAAAAAAAAGACATCACCATCTGAATCTCTGTTTAACTAGACATTTGGATGGATGAAATGGAAAAAGTTGTCAGTTTTCTTTATTTTTTCAAACAATACACGGATTTGAGATTAAGCTTGCCTAAACCATTTGAATCACTGTATTTCTATTTAAATCACATAATTTATTCATGGTGTCAAGCACTTTAAGTGTCGCAAGTAAATCATTATTTCTTTCAGAAATTCACCATGGGTCTCGTTGCAGTCCTCCTCCAGATCAGCGTCCGCCCCTGATAGCTTTCTGCGTTTTGGCGACGGTCTCGCGGAGTCGAGATGAGCGAGCTTGACCACCTCGCGTCTGGCAAACGGCTGTGTGTTGACCAGGCATGGCTCCAGGTCAGGGCTGTGGCGCTCAGTTGAGGTTCCCTGCTGTTCACGCGAACAGTAATACGGGCTGAAGTTATACACAGTGCTTAGAAGTAGGCTTTAAAGACAAGCCTGGTCCTACCAATATTACTACCATGTAGCTAGAGGAGGTTAGAAATTATTATGAGCTGCAGTTTAAGGTGGAGCTCAGCAATGGTTCGAAATAGACTTTATCTGAAGTACAAATAGTCCTCAATTCATTATGTTTTGAGGCTTTACAATTATGGGAAGAATCAAGTTACATGCACTTTTTCATAAGAGTGCCATGGGAAATTTTTGACAAGCCCAGGAAAATAGCGGAAAAGTAGGACATTTTATGTCCCTTGTCTGAAATGAGTCTTAATACTTTAGATTAAGGTGTTTTATGGATTTTGGTATTTTTAAAATATCTCTATTTGTTTATGTTTGGAATTTTTATTAAAATTTCGCCTTCATGAAAAGAAGTTCCAGGAAAAAGGATCCAATAAACTGACAAATGGGCTTAGGCAGTGTTTATTGTACAATAATCAACAGTAAAACATCACTCACACAAATCCTCAGTGCTGTGTTGATGAGACTCTCACAAGAGCTCACAATTTCTGGGGTTCATAACAAAAGAAAAATATTTAACAAGTTATATAATATTAAATTTATACATTTGACTTATAGATGGCAGACCACCGCACAAATTATGAGTATTAAAGATTTCAAGCAACTGATAAATTCAGGTAACAGAATTTTGTTGGTTTACTTAATCTATCATGGGACGGGTAGTTCAGTTGACCAAGTGCACGACTTCTAATTGGAAAGCCCCATGGTAAAATAAAAAACAAACAGTCTTCTTACTGATTGGAGCATGTAAGATTGTCAGAAATTAGTCCAGGGACCCATCTACCAGATAGCATGGTTGCTGACATTGGACGTTAAGAAAACAACCAAAGCATTAACTTCATTGAATTGGTTCACAGCTTGTGGCAGATTCGTTGATGAAAAAGTAAATTTTTATTTTTAACTTTGCCATTGACATGTTTTGTATTTCACGTCTTACAGAGTAGATGTACAGACCAATATCGTTGACATCCTGTATCGGAAAACTTGCAGAAGATTGGTGAACATCGCCTCTACTGGTATCATGCAAACACTTATAGCCTCTACCAACAGCAAGCAGGCTTTAGAAAAGGAGGCTGCACAGAAGACCAGCTGTTCAAATTAACTCAAGACATACAAGATGGCTTCCAAGAAGGACAAAGCACAAAAGCAGTCTTTGTAGAAATCCAACATGCGTATGACTGAGTCTAGAGGAAGGGTATACTTAGCAAGATGATAAAGCTAGGCATACATGGTAAACTGTACAAGTGGGTAAAATTTTTCCTGGTTGACAGAATCATTGAAACAAAAGTAAGCAATGCATTTTCATCAAGAGAAGTACTAGAAAAAGGTCTCCCCAAAGGTTCATGGCTGAGCTGCACTCTGTTCCTCAACTTTTTCAATGAAGTAACGGATATTCTAAAAGCTGAAAAAATGCGTTATGCTGACGATATAGCTCTCTGGCAATCAAAAACCAAGGCTTAACTGCGATCTTAAGAAAGTTGACAGTGATTGTCAAAGGTGAAAATCAAAGACAGTGTACACCATCTTCACAAGGAGCCATAAAACAGCTTAAAGCAATGAAACCCTTTCTAAAGTTGATCATCCAATTTATCTTGAAGTTGAACTAGACCAACAGCTCACCCTAAAAAGGCATGTTCATAACATAAAAAGGTAATCAAAGAAAAGATTACGGCTACTTAAGAAACTTGCAAGCAGCTCATGGGGCTCAGATAAGCAAACTCTACACTAAACATTGCAAAGCAAATCATAAAATAACTTAAAGCAAGATTGGATGGACAGATGGGCCATGGGCAAGATAGGAAGAGCAGTCTTTAAACACATGAACGCACCAAAAACAAATAACATCAACTGCCTTTCCAGAAAAGATAAATCCACAATCTTCCGACTTAGAAATAGACACATACAACTGAACCTCTATCAAAACAGAATACAGCCTCAACCTCCCCCAAGGTGCCTGCTGTGTGACCACTTGTATGAACTGGTGGAATACCACCTTTCCTTATGCCTTCAACTGGACAACTTCCCTCCCCCCTCTGAGATCAAACTTAGATAACACCCTCAGTCAACGCAACTACCTAACGGCTGAGGCAAACATGCATTTTTTCCTACACAGCATTGGACCAAAGGGTGAAAGCCCATACATGGCTGGATCAATAACAACAACAACAACAGAGTTGATGTTCTGAGGATTAACTTTACCTTTTACAGTCAGTGAACTTATCTTGTAATTTGTTTTAAAAAATGTTATATACAGTATAAACTTCTTTCTTTTCTTTTTTTTTTTTAAATTTCTTTTTCACATGTTTAATCAAGTGAATCTTGGATAAACTGTGTACCGCATGCTTGTTTATTTGTTATTTTCTTATGTCGTATACATTAAAAAAAAATTAGAAAGTGTGAGATACATAAGCATTATCTTCCACTAAAATATGAAATATGCTTCATATGAGTCCAAAGTGTGTACTTAATTAACAGGCTTAAAATATGCTACATTAACCATGAAAAGTGAAGAAATAATCAAATATAGTTACCTTTGTAAAAATTGATGGCATCATGGAACACCTTGGAAAGAAATGATTGAACGGAGGAAAGATCAGAAATAGGGAATGTCTAAACAGGACTCTTTTCTCAAAATCCTACAAATAAGTAGGTCACACACACACACATGTAGCAGGGTAACTAGGCTGTAGAAAATACATGTGGTTAGTAAACTCAACACTAAGTCAATCTCCACTGGACCTTGGCTTATGTAAAAAATCAAGCTTTGTGCCTTTTCACAAAATGTACAAAAGAAGGTCCCAGAAAACAGCATCTAGTTAATGAAAAATGGACGTATGAAGATTTCACTTGAGCAGTGTCATTGTAGGTTTAAAGAATAACATATATTATGACTTCAGTCTCATACACTTCTCTTTTTCAGACTTGTACAGATAAAAGTTTCTTGTTACATTCAAAACCAAAACCAGTTTTCTCAGAAAATGCCTGAAGAATTCAATTAATCCCAGGTAGTTCCTATACTGAACAACAGGCAGTGGGAATGACTGAACGATTGAGGCAATTGCTGAGACTTGGCTAGTTCCCTGGTCTGACTGTAAAACACACGCACGCACGCACCATGTTGATTGAGCTGCCCGGCAGGACATCGTGGAACTGGTTCAGCAGCAGCAGCTTCCACAGCGCATCCAGCTTGGTCCTTGGATAGCAATAATCCAGGCTGTCCGACTTCAGCAGCGAGCGGTGAACCCAGGCCATGGTGCACAGAAGCTCCGTCTCTTGAAGCAAGATTTCACACAGGCGGTTATACTTCTTCACCTGAAAGTAAATCAAAACAAATCATCAGGTCCTTATTAAAGTCAACATATTCAAATCCTGAGGCGTTTTTTTGGGTTGGTGTCTTAACTTTCAACGTCAGCAGCTACACTATACTGTGAAAGGGCTAAAAACCTATATCTGACAATTTTATGTGCTGCCACAACAACTATAAGAGAATGACATTTGACAAATAAATTATGCCAATCATGGCTTTGAACCATGGACTTTCCGACCAACCCTCTACCATATGCGCCAATGTGCCCTCCAAGAAATCCTGAGGTAAAGAAATGTTTAATTACTATTATTATTATATTTACATTTACTGACTCAATTACTATATTTCTTGAAACTGGCTGAACCAAATGCATTTGTCACTGGAGAAAACTGAAAAACTGAACCATCTCAAAGATTTCACCATTTTTCATGCAACACTAATACAGTCAATAGAAAAAAACATAAGCAATACAGCCAACATGATCATAAGTCAATTTCCAAGGGGTATTGGAATGCTTGAAAACTTTGACTCATGCCATTTTCAGAGATATTGTAAATATCACTGGCTAGAGTCTTAACCCCAAAAGTGTAAACAAAATATCATCTGAGGGTCAATCAAGCTGAAAGCCTAGATTCTGATAATGGATGTGAACCCTAATCGTATGTTGTACCCTTTTCCATATGTTGTTGGATGTCTATGGGTTCATACTTAAAAAATAAAAAAATGTAAAAATGGATATTTGAGAAATACATTCAATTTTTAAAGGAGGAATACATAAATTTCAAAGAACATTTTCTTTTTTAGTACTTATCTTAATTTAATCCTTTTTTTTTTTTAGAAAAAAAAAAACTCTTGGGGTATTTTGTTTACCCCACTACACTTCCAGACACATTATGGCTAAGAAGCAAACCTTGGCCCATGTGGTGTATGTCCCATTGTGGAGCTCCAGGTAAAGCTCCCCCCTCCACCGACACAGCCGGCTTGGTTGCTCAGACTCCACCGTGGAGAAAAAAGCATCTGAGCTGGCTAGCTTTACTCTAGAGGAATCAGGAAAAGCATCACATGTAATTTTTTTTTTTTTTAAAAGAAAAAAGTAAATGTGAGATGTATTTTGGAACAAGAATAAAAGAAAATTCTATTGTTAGACAAACATTTAAAAAACTGCAGAAAAGAAATACAAGTAGAGTTGTCAGACAAGCTGAGAAAAATTTTGTATTATAAAGATGATCAAACACAAGTTCAGTTGCACAAGGATCCTCTATCCTATCTTATTTGATAACTAGATTTTCTGAATCATTTTCATCTAGATCTGGAAACAACAAACATCCGACACAATTGCTTACTTGGGTAGCCCATCACAGTCTTTCAATCTTTCTAACCTGCCAAGCATGTCTTCTCTGAAACAGAAAAAACAAGGAAGGATAAAAACTCGTGCACTCCCACATTGGCCATCATCTCTTGACATAATTTTCAGTCAAATCAGAT
This sequence comes from Elysia chlorotica, assembly GCA_003991915.1. Lineage (NCBI taxonomy): Eukaryota > Metazoa > Mollusca > Gastropoda > Plakobranchidae > Elysia > Elysia chlorotica. The sequence goes on along the minus strand of RQTK01000026.1, from coordinate 84,739 downwards.
ACCATAGGGGCTGTCTTGGAGATAGTTTCTCTATGAAACACCTGAAGATAGTTTTTTTATCCTGATGATCTCCAGACCATTCTGGGGGTTTTTTGTTTTGTTTTTTGCTTAGCTTCTAACAAATTATAATTTGTTATAATTATTAATCAGAATGTAACTTTAATTATCATGGCTAAAGCGCTGAAATAAACTTTTTGAACAACAATATCAAAGCTCTTTTTGTTTTCTCTTTTCCTTCTTCAATATCCACTTTAAGGAGGCCAGCAATCCAAAATCTCACTGATACATCAATAAAGTCTTTGAGATTTTTTTTGGTTCAGAGATTTGTATCTAACTTTGGTTTCACTATGATGAAAGCTTTAAAGGTGCTTTTTCCACTAGAATATGATATTTTTTGCTAACATCTTTACCAGGTACAGACTTGTTTGTATTTTAAGTAAAGATGTTGACAAGTCTCTACCTTGGACCATGTCCGCCATCTCCGTAGCCAAAAAGAAAAGCTGAGCAGTTTGATCTCCCTTTATCTCTGAAGTTGTGGATTGTCTTAAGAAGCTGAAAATAAATGTAAAATTGCAAAAACAAAGAAAAAAAATGTCACAGTACTCTTAGTTGTACGAGTTATTAAAACAAATTTTAACAATGTTCAAAAATTGTTATAGATATGACTTAATGAGTTACAATTGATTCATAGATTGGTTTAATTGGTTTCTTGACATATCAGGAACTATGCTATCTCGTAAACGAGACCCAAGGCTGATATCCGGAAGTTTTATTAACTGCCACATTGAGATAGAGTAGGGGAGTCAATACTTCTGTCTAGAAAAGACACATTATACTGAGAAACCAGCCTACCAGTAGAGAACGAGGCAGCACAATCAGGATTTAAATGACTGACTACTCAAACCCACAAAATGACCATAGATAACCCAAAAAAAATCAACATAGACCAATATAACGAAGGTACCGGTGGTGATTAAACTTCAAAATTGTTTCCAGATTCAAAATAGAATGTATCGAAAGCATACCTCATGCACCTTCCCCTTCATCTCGTAGCTGTCCCCAGGTGGGAAGTGGGTCAGCACTGAGCTACCATCAATACCCTCCCAGTAGAATGTATGGTGCTGGGGAAAACATATTAAAACCATGCTTATCAGTTTATCTATAAATACAAACTGATTAATAATAATATACTAGTTAATAATAATAATAATAATAATAATAATAATAAATAATAATAATAATAATAATAATAATAATAATAATAAAAACAGCAACAATAATTAAAAATTGCATTTTTCTTGCACATCATTTCCAGGAAAATGTATGCTCTTCACCCTTTTCAATAGAATGCCAAAATTGCATTTATAAAGAAAGCAACTGCACTAAATTTTATGGTAATACTCAGTCCATCAACTGCAGCTTAATATATCCTTCATCAATGCAAGAGTGTCTGATCTACTACTAATGAATACATAATTATTTAGTATGATAATTCAAAGAGAAAAACTTTTTGTATTTCCAAACAGTATAATCTAATAACCTATGAGAACATTGCAGTTTGTTTTGTTAATTTTTTCTTTTAATTTATTTATTCTAAGCTTAAAATACAAGATATTCGATAGTTACACATATTACATGTTGAAAGGTTAGAAGTATCAAGATTAGCTGCAAATTGTTTGCTATCAACAAATATTTCAGTATCTCTTTTATCTAATAATTCTGAAAATAATAAACAAAAAATACTTTGTTTTTTTACTCACAGGAAACTTGTTGACGAGACTCCAGCTGAGTTTCTGTGTAAGAAATCGGGAAACCCCACAGTGGCGCATGATCTGCGGGAACTGGGCAGAGTAGCCAAACGTGTCTGGAAGCCAAAACTGAGGGTGACAAAACTTTTTTTCATAAACTAAAATATTTTACACAAAAAATTATAATCTTTAGTAAGTTACCCCTCTCCTAGTTTCTTGCAAAATACTCAAAGACAGAGGCACCAGCTGAGATTCAAACTTTTGATTTCCTGCTCATCAGCCCGGAACATTTCACGGTGATATATGGCGCCCTTTAAATAAACTTTATGAGACCAATTCAAATGTCAAAAAGCTCATAGGGGTTCCGATATAACAAGTATCATATACAGATTTGATTTAGTATTCCTATCCAGACTTCAATTACAACTAAGGATACTTAACTTCTTCACGTGTCTCAAGTAGAACCAGATGCTACTGAGAACATTTACAACCACATAGTTTCATATTTGTTTCAAAATTTACCTTTACAAAGGTTGCATAAGACTAATTCTGTTTGCATCTGCATGAAAATTATTTGGCCCTTATGATAAAATACTTAACATTTGGACCCAGAAATTTTAAATTACACCTAAAACACTGCATCGAAAACCACCCAATATTCTTTGATTAATACAGTAAGATTGTCAAATTAAAATTAACTTAGTGTTATTGAATAACCTACCAGCAATTGAACATTTTATGTATAACAAAGGACTTCTTAAATAATTTGTATTTGAAGAAGGAAACAATGTTTTCTCGTTAGCAGTGGTAATGTTTTGCCAATTATGATTACCTCTCTACATTTGATACCAAACTCCTCCTGAAAGAATTTTTGTCCGTAGAGAAACTGCCTAATACAAGCCTCTCCACTGGGAATGTTTCCATCCTTTTGTACCAACAAAATAAAGATAGAATTGGTTGTTTTGCAGCAATAGAGAAAAAAAAATAGAATAAATACTTTATAATTATGTAATGTTCCTATGATAGGACACATTTACGTTGATTTTGTTAATAATAAATCCATTATACATGCATATATTCAATAAAGCTGTTGCATTATTTCTTAAATAAATATCAAATCACCTAAGTTGAATAACGAGATTTTTGCTTTAAATGTCAAATGTAAAAAAGGACTAGGTAACCATTCTGAGGTAATGAATACAGTGAGGCAACTCTGTTTCTTTCTCCAATGCCAATAACCAGAGGTTCTCTTCATTATAAAACATCATACACAAAATTACATTATTTTCCTGCAAGCCAAAAGCAGGTAGATTAAACTGCAACATGTCTCTTGAACTGTGAGGATTTTACAATCAAAACTGCGTGGTGGCCGACAAGAAAATTAACCCCATGTAATGCCAAACCAATCCAAGATAGAATAACTTTTGAATGAAACAAAATGTTTTTATCAATATCAAATTTTCCAACCTTAATAAGTTATAACTCACTATGATACTAATATATTTACAAAATGTATTAAATATTTAGAATAAGCTAATCATTAAAACGGTACCAAAATCTAAAAATGACTCATAACGATCCTGAACCTATTTTAATTTTATTCAAGCAATCACATAAATAATATTTTCACAGAAACCAAAGATGAACTTTAAAGAAAATATGCATAAAACAAATTACAACTCCTCTGAACTATAATTTCTAAACCTAGATTGTCACCTCCTAGGGGTGTCCACCTACCATCTCAACCCAAGTCCCCCCTACTGGCACAAACTGGCCCATGCGCACAAACTTGCAGATGTCCGACCAGATGCTTGGGTAGAGCTGCTTCACCCAGGCAAACTGCTGGGCCTAGCGCAAATACAAACATTACTCTCAATAAAAATTATTATACAAAATTAAAACAACATCACACTCAATGAAATTATTTTACTCATTTGAAAATCTTACACTCAATTATAAAACTTACTCGATACAAAATATAACACTCTGTAAAAACATATTAGTCAATAAAAAATACTATGCTCTATTACAAAAAATATTGCACTTTATTAAAAAAAATATTGCACTCAATAAAAATATTGTTACTCAAGAAATATAATAGGAAGACACTACTTTGACTATGTAAAAAAGAAAAGTATGTGTATTTCCAAACTTAGGTATTCCTGAGTATATCTACCGAAGAGCCAACAAGAGAGTATTATTCTTTACAAGCAAGCAGAGAAAAGTGAAATCTGTTTTTCTAACTTTGGAGTGGCATCAATAAAGTCTGGGTTTTTCTAAGTGCAGACAGGAAAGAGCGAAGTCTGGCTAATTTTAAGTGTCAACAGTCAAAACTGCAGTTTGAGTATTTCTAGCAAAAGTGAAGTCTGGGTATTTCTACCTTTGGACAGACAAAAGTGAAATATGGGACAAAGGTGAAGCATATAAAAGCAAAGTCTGGGTATTTCTACCTGCGAGCAGACAAAGGTGAACTCTGGGTATTTTTCCATCAACCTTAGAGTGCAAGACCATGACCTGGCACACTTTCTTTTGGTTTCATCGTACGGCCACAACCATGCTGCAATAGAGACGGAAAAGAAGAAACGTTTTTTTTATAAAAAGGAAGACAGAAATTAACTTTTAAAAAATTAGCAAATAAATGAAAACAAAACTGAAATAAATGTGTCTTTTCATTCCACAATGAATGAAAATGCTCTTCTTTTTAAGCAGATTTAGCTTACCAGTATCAATGTGTGCGTGGCCCATTGCAAACAATGTATGCTGGCTGTCACCGTTCCTCTGTAGGAAAAATTCTTGGGCGATTTCCTGAGCTCTGAGGGGAAGAAGAAATTAGGAAGTCAAAAGATTAAATTCCTCTGTCTTTTCTTTTGCTCTTAATAGCTGGATTTAGACAGCTGTCAGAGTTCATAAAAACATCTTTGTCTATTAAATACTGGATTATAAAGACAAGGCTTTTTCCCTTGCTAGTTTTTTTCTGGTCTTAGTTTTTTCCATTCACTGCCCTTGTTGCATGCTCTCCCCAGAAAGCCTCACACAATAGCGGGCGTTGAAATCCACTTATCCTATAATTACCCTATTATCGAGGCCATTGTTTCCTCGATTGCTGAGAGTAATTTGATTCCTAATCACCGTCGCCGAGGCCCCTGTCTTGACAGTATCGTAACCTCACCAGTAGCCGGGTGACATGTAAACAGCAGGGAATGCACATTTCTGGGACTATATTTTGTGCATTTTAATTATCGTTAAAACCTATCACCAAACCATGAATTTTATAATTCTTGTTTGCATTTGAAGGATTAACATTATCGTTGGGTTGTGTTAAAATCTGGGGTGCCGTTTTGTTCTTGAATGTTTATAAAGGAGCAGAAATTACTCACATTTTAATCAATTTCCCAAATACCTTTGAACCAATTGGATTTTTTTTTCCACAGTATATTACTCAATATCTGAACTTTATTCGATTTCATTTTCATTGTCATCAAAGCCATAATTCAGATAGGGGATTAAGGAAACCTACACTTAAATAAATTTGCTTTTTTCTGTTCTATGTTGAAACCATTCAAATAGCAAGCAACTGTTTAGCTCTTATTTTATCTGAAAGATAGTTATATTTCTTAATGCAGCTATATATAGCAGATTTCTAGTGGTTATGATACCTGATTAAGGCTTACACTTATATATGTTATAGATTTTTAAAACACTGAATTGTACCTTAACCTCAGCTCAGTGCACAGTAAAATTACAGATACAAAGCTCATCCGCCAAGCTGACATACCAGCAATTCAAAGTCATATAAACAGGACATACCTGACTGTTTTCAGAGAACAATTTCACAACAAAACTTAGTTTAAAATAAATAGTCAGCTTTTTCAAGCGAACCGAAGTTTGAAAACAATATAAACATTTATTATAAGTACCATTTTTAGCTGACTTTGTGTTGTTCTTTACATTAAATAACCTTCATTGTATATAACTTGATTTTTCAAGAAAATATTAATAATGAACTTGCATAATTCCTTACGTGAGATTTAGAAGTACGAATGAGCACATTTTTACCATGCTTACAATGATTTCAATGTTTCTATAAGCCATAAAATTAATAAAGAAAAGAAAAGAATGCATTAAAATTATGCCCTCACAACTGTTAAGGTGGTGAGTTCAAATATGTTTATAGGTCTATAGATCTGTCCGTATAGTGTTCAATGAAACTAGGTGAGTGATTTGTTTGTCTTACTCTTGTTCATACTGCTGAGTTTAAAGAATATCTGAACGCTTATTTTTAACCTTTAAAAAAAAAAAAAAAAATTAAAAATACAGAAATTGGACATATCTTACCCTCTCACAATTTGACTTCTGTCATTTAAGTATTGATTTTTATGATTGGTTATGTCTTTTTTGGTGTAAACACCAGTAATTAATTAAATTTTGGCTTTAAACTGTATAATCAAAAGCAGATCAACCGCCTCAATGGCAGCCAGGTGAGAGCTTCTTAGGACCAGGTAAAAGTGGGCATGCTGTGTGCGGACAGCCACAGTGATTTATGACTTCACAATTGTCTCTTGTAATTTGAGAACTAAAAGCAGGTAAGGAACATGCCGTGTAGGGATCTTTAATTAGCTGCACCTTTTCGCACAAGTCCTTCACCTTAGCAGACACAGGCACCGGATTATATATTTTATCTACACATATCAGGCATTAATTCATTTTGTTTACCACTCATCAGAAGGAAAAAAGTAACACTGATTATGTATTAAGATGATTGAATACACAACACAAACAGAACTACTTAAAATTAGAAAGACAGTTGGTTTTAAGATGTTGAGTTAATGCAGGAAATACTACTCATAGCATACGGACACATAGGGAATTATCTTGTTTTTTGTTGATGCAATTTTTAGTGCATGTAGTTATTGCAAACATAAACAGATAAAGCGAATAGAAGTCAGAGCTCATTATAATCTATATTGCATCTTCCAACATAGATGTTTCAATTAAAATGTTTCCAAATCATTGATATCTACACAAGAGTGAATGCATGTCTATGTTTTACTCTATCTTGTTTCACTCACGCAAAGTAAGATAAAAGTAATTTTTGGTTAAAGAAAGCGAAGCTCCCCCAGTTTAACGTCTCTTAGGTTTCTAAAGTGGTTCAATAGGGGATTTGGCCCAGGGACCTCTGATTAGAAGCTGTGACACTCTACTGAGTGAGTTACCTTACCCCCAAAAATGAATTGCAAGACTTTACCTTTTATATGTGCTTCGATCTTGGACTTCAATCTGGTTTATCATTTCATTGACTGTAAAAAGTGCTTGGAAAGATCTCTGGTTTGTCTCTGGAAGTTCCTATGTGATCAAGAACAATATTGAAAAAGTAAAGCAAAGTTGCTTTAAGTCATATATAATATGTAAAAAATACTGAACTTTAAATAAAGTATGTAACATCAAACTTACAATGTGCCTTGAAGACAAGGGAAATACTGGTCTATGGCTTCATGATAAAAGAAAAATCAGAGATGAAAGTGATTTAACCAAATTGCCACTGAAAGAAATTTAAAAAGTCAGATAGATATTTGCAATTAAGAATGTAATGGATAAGGATCTTCTTGCCAAAAAAAAAATTAGAGATAGACAAAATATAACTCCTTAATTAGAAAGCACTTTGAAATACTTAAAAATTAATCACACAAACTGTGTGCTAGAGCCAGATTGGTAATTCAAATGCATCAGAAATTTAGATGTGGGTATTCAAAATTTAACGAAGCAATAATGAGTCCTCTCTATTGGAAAATATCTAGTTAGTCAAGTTCTTTAAGGAAATTGATAGATGAATCACCAAACAAATGAGCAATACTACGATTCAGAAAGTGCTGTAGATATGACATCATTACTGTTGACAGCATTTGACATACATCAACAAAAGCAAAATTATTTACCTCTCATCACAGTTAAATTTTGAAGAACAAAAATGGTCAAGTATTGCCTGCATTGAAATTTATTTATTTTTCAGATCCTTTAAAGAATAAAAAAAAAGACGGTAATTTATTTTGTTATTTACTCCAGGACTAAAGAGTAAAAAATAAACAAAAGCATCAAAGACCAATACCTTAGCAATGTCATGCAGGGTTTCTACGTCCAGGATCAGATCATATACATCTCGATCAAACAGCGCTATCTCTGCCTGTTTAAGCGTGAACGTTCTTTGGTCGTCCTCCGGCTTGACTAGCGCTAGATTCCCAACACCAAACAGATGGTTGCACGCCATCTCAATGTGAACAACGTGGCTGAAAGGAAGGTAAAGAACACATCATGGTAATCAAAAGTCTTTTAATAAAAACTAAATTACTTTGAAACGGTGTGATCATTTCACAAATCCACTTTTAATTTTGTGTCCATATTAATGCCTTTTCTTGCTTGAAGGTTTTTTCCAGGGACAGCTTGGGGAGAAAAGTCTGACCTGCACTTAGGCTCATTCGTGCGCTGTGCTGATGGCGACTACAACTGCCCTGCTGTTGTGTTTCCGTTGTTTTTCGATTATTCTTTTTTATTTTTTACGTGATCATATTTTTCTTACAATTCAAGATCAGGTCTAATATTGATATTTACACAAAGTCTGTGACATTATTAACAATAATAGTTTTATCCACATGTATGACTGCTTTGGATCTTTTGTCAGTCTCTGACAGATTCCCTAAATATTACAAAATGACGGAGTTGTTCAAGTTTTAAAAGTCAGGTACAGTGGTGAAACTTTATCCGAAAGAAATCAGACTGAGTAAAAGAGGGCGAAAGGTTAATGTCCGTTGTAAAAATAAGAAGCTGTCTTTTAAACCATATCTGCCCACAGCCATCATAGGCAAAGTTCAGTCCATATGGAAAAACAACAACAGACAAACTATATGACCTTTAAAAATATAATGAACAATTTCGAGCTTGCAGTTTTCTAAGTTTTAGTGAAACTGGACTAAATGTTTCAAACATAGAAGATCTTGTTTCTATAGACGGTTTCAAGCTTTTTAGGAATGACAAGAGTAAGGAGTCAAGGGAGGAGTTTGCTTGTACTACCTACCCAGAATTATATTATTGACAAATATGCTGATGATGCCGCAATCATCAGGCTAATTACAGTTGACCAAGACTCTAACTATATACTGGAAATAGCTTTTGTCTAGTGGTGCGATAAAATTCATCTTAAATTAAATGTTAAAAAAATTTTTTTTTTTAAATGGTCATCAATTTTCGAAAGAACATCCCTTTTCCTCATTATATTTTTAAGAAAAGCAAAAACTTTGAACGAGTGGAAACTTTTAAATATCTTGGTATAGTCATTGATTACAAACTTTCTTGGAAAGATAACACTGATTCTATTGTGAACAAAATCAAATCACGTATTTACTGTTTAAGCAAGTTGCACTCTTTTAATGTTTGTCAAACCTTACTTCAAATGTTTTACTCTTCTATCAGCATTGCTGTGACATTTGGTCTGGCATATTGGTGGAAATGTATGTCAAAACAAGGCAAGGAAGACTTCATAAAACCATTTAGAAAGCTGGTGCAGTAGTGGGCACTTCTAAGGCAGATATTGACAAACTATGTCAAAGACTACGACAAAACAGGATGCAAGAAATACTGTCAGATTCAACACATCCCTTACCACATGACTGATTAAAGACATACAACGCAGCAGAAAGTATGCAGTGACAAAAACGAGAACAGTCAGATATAGGAACTCTCTCCTGCCAAGATCTATCATAATTTTGAACAATAAGTTCAAAAGTTCAGAAAAACTATAATTATTAGCAGGACGTGTGCCTCTTGCTCTGTAGATGCCCATTTGTACATATGTATGATATTTAGAATTGTAACATGCACATTCTTGATATATACATACATGTTAATATCACCCTCATACATATTATTTTCTTTAAAGGTAGGTATGTTTTTACATTGTGCTTTAATCAACTATCTCTATTGCTATATTTTTATTCCTAACCATAAACCACCTTAATTTTTACAGAAGTCCTGTGATATTTACAAATGCATCTAGTTATACAACGATTAGGTTTCTTAATCAACCCTTTCTATGTAAAAATTAGAACCATGTTTTACCTCCAGTTTTATTTATTTGAATTTAGATTATTTATTTCTATTTAGAGACGTGATAATTATACATCATATCAATTTGTTTAATATAATAATGTTTTTCTGTAATATTCACTGATGAACAAACTCTTATTCTCTAAGTCCTATTTTTAAATGTAAAGTGGACAAGTATTTTGAGGCATGTCATTTTTAATTTCCCCTCGAAGGATAAATCGTATCTTATCTTATTCTTCATGATTTTTTTTTAAATCAGTTTTAACCTCATCATCATAAAGAAAATATTGATGAAACTGACACCGAGTATAAATTTTTTAACTTGTATTTTCAACCCTAGAATAAAAAATAGGTATAACTACATGAATTCTACTTTGTACCTGAACAACAACAACAACAACTACTACTACTCATAATAATAATAATAATAATAATAATAATAATAATAATAATAATAATAATAATAATAATAATAATAATAATAATAAT
>RQTK01000026.1:0-74215 GCA_003991915.1 Elysia chlorotica | reverse complement strand
TAATAATAATAATAATAATAATAATAATAATAATAATAATAATAATAATAATAATAATAATAATAATAAAAAATATTATTTTTGTGTTGTGCTTTGTTGGTGTATTTATTAACATCCATTGTAAAAAAACTAGGTTACCTTGCAGGTGAAACTCAAGACTAATTTATGGTAATTTGATATACAGAGAAAGGGTTGTAATATCAGAACTTCTGTCTCGGCTTGGGAAGTTAAACTTACACAAACATTGCTCTAGAGGAAAAAAAGGCAGTGTCCAAGACAGGGATGCCTGACTTGAAGGTTTCTGCTCTCACACATGAGCTACCTTGCCCCATGTAAAAGCCCTGTCATTGTTGTACCAGCAAGTCTAACAATGAACAGAGTGTACCAACCTGTACTGGCTGTCCTTGAACCCACACCAGCGCCTCTGACCCAGAATCCCACAGTAAGTGAACTTCCTGCCCTTGCCATGACACTGGAATGTTCACCTCAAGTTCAAACCAGTGTGTGCTCCAGCTGAAAAAAAAACAAAAACAAAACAAAACAAAATTTTTCTTGTATATAAAAGAAAAAAAATTTAAAGTAACTGACTTTATTTGTCTAGAAATTGAAAAAGAAAACACAATGTTTTGAAAACATCCAATTTAAGACTGACAAAAAAGGTACAAAATTTCTTACTCAAATTTTCAATTCTAATTGCATTTATTATGTCAGGAAACCAAACTAAGAGAGGTTAGAAAAAGAATGGTAATATACAATACAATTTTTTTATAATTGAAGCCAGCACTCACACAGGACCAAATGCTTGCCCAATGCTTGTTGTCTTGAACTGCCCTTGTAAGGCTTTGTTCAAAGAAATCCTGTCTTGCACTGCACAGTGTTTGATGCTGGTGAGAGATGCTCTTTCACGGTACAATCTGTGTTAGGGTAGAAGATTAAAGATTACGATATAAATGTGGCAAAAAGTTATCCCCAGGCATACATTACAAGTAAAAATAATCCAAGTTCATTTCACTGCGGTTTTTTTAGCACCATATTCAAAAGTAAGCATGTTTAAAGTATAATAATCATATCTTTTATAGAAAAAAAAATCTTGAAAACTAAAATGGTGAATAAAACATTAAACCCATTAAGCCCAAGAGTCCATTTACCCATCAAGAGCTAAAATATAGAGCTTTTAAACCTTCACAAATACCTGCTTCTTAAGTTTATGTCCGTGAAATAATGGGGAGATATGAACTTCTCAGCGCGCTCAAGAGTTGTCCTCTTATGCTTGAAAGGAACATGGTCCATGTTGGTTTGTTCAGTAGCAGTGGTCTCCTACCCATAGAGGCAGATAAGAAGGATACATTTTAGTTATTACAACAAATCTGTGGTAGAACTTACAACGCAGGGATTTTTTTTTTTGTAATAACACTAATGAGAGGGCTATAACATTAAAAATGTCATTTTGACAAGCTATCTGATAAGTCAGATCATGTGTGTCACTTACTATTTAAAACCACTTTCAGAAATGTTCTACATTCTAATTTTTCATCATTATAGCCCCAACAGACACCACATTGATTGGTAGTTCAAGGGAATAATAAAGCTTGCGAGTGGAAAGAGTTTTTAAAAACCTGGGCCTATTCATCGGATGCGTCGGAGTCAAATTCGGTGTTCAAACACCTCACGAGGCACTGCAGACTTCGCAGCCACATTCCAATGAATAAAGTTTCTTTGGATCTTATACAATTGCATGATATTATGTGGGCCTAAATAGGACAAAGGTTCTAATTCTGTATATTATAAATATATTTTGTTGAGGAAGTGTATTAAGACTTACTTTATATTTGATTTTTAGATATATAGGCCCATATATACAGTATACTATACCGCCATAACAATTTTTAATAAAATGGTATTTCAAAATACACAATGTAGATCTAAACCGTGTTTACAATTACCCATGAACTGGAAGAACACCCACCCTCGGCTGACCCACACACGCTGACACAGGAGCAGTTTTTTGTTGTTTTTTTTACTTTTGCTACACAGCACTAAAATCTAGACAGTCTCATGTTGATCTATTGTTGGTGCCTTTGGGTCAAACTTCGCCGTTTTTCCTCTTAGAAATGAAAGTGGTCAAAGGGAATGAATCTTATTTAAAATATGTCACTAGAGAATCTATAAACTATCATTCTTTCTTTTAGCTACCACGTCTTAGGGGAAAAAGAGTGCTAGCGCCAACTTCTTAATAATTATGATTAAGGCAGTAGAGTTTGATCTTCTGGAAAACTATGTGAATGGTGATCTAAAACTAATGAAAACGATTACCTTTTCGATTAAAACTCGGTTTATCGCTCTAGAGACAATATCTAGATCTAGATTCTAAAGCTGCAGGAGAGCACTTTCACTCTCGCTCAGGTGTTTATTTTCGATTTTGAGTGTTCGACTTCGTTTCTTGACTTTCGGTAGAGGTGTCGGTAAATCAATGTTTTTAATAGTAACGAATTTGTGTTTTACGTTTTGGCATCACGGTTGTAGTGGTGTAAAGTTCCCTTCGTTGATAAACATTAACAGATTAAGTACGGTATACACTATTACCAAAATTGACTTGTCAGATGTTTAAGTATATTTCTTAGTTAACAAACAAAACGTTCAGAATTTAAAATCTGCTTGGCAACCCTTTAAATGTCTTATAGGGGATCATTAAATAATAATGGTTGTGGTATCCCATTACCTAGGAGTTCTTGATGTTCTGAAGGCACATGACCCAAAAGTTATCAATAATTTCATTATTAACTTTATAATGGCACGTGGATTGTCTGGTTTCAGATCTGGAGTAAAAAGCTATTAGTAAAATGACTCAAAATTTCCTCCACCGAGAGCATGGCGGAAAGTAAACGATTGTCAGGTTTCCCTCAACTGATACGCTGGAAGGATTTTAGAGTGTCAACTTTCCCTCGCCCGAAATGACTGGAAGGAGCTTGTTGAGTTCGCCCCGCAAGGTGAAGGCCGAATCTAGCTTCGTGGTGTCCAGTGTTATGGACGTGATCGTTGGACGAAGCCACGAACATCTTGCCTATGTTATGAGTGCAGGAAATGGATAGCGCAGGGCAGCTTGGTGCTTGATGTCCCAACCTATAACGGCATACTGTTGGCAATAATTTATACAAAGTAAACTGCAATAATTATTTTTTTAACGTTATTTGGTATATGCATGCTGCTGGTGAATGACACACTGCACACACACAAAGAAAAAGAGGGCACCTGCAAACTGTTAATTTACCGTTAATGTATTTTATTCAATATACCAACAGATAATTATTATAACATACGTGCAATACATCTTAAATAAGTTAACTGTTGCATGATGATAACAACAATTATTTGATTCAACATTTCAGCCCAGATCCATAGTCTTTCTGGTCCAAGCTCTTTCCCGATGACGCTCTCTCGTAAACAGTTTGATTTGAAGATTTATCCTGGACCTTAATGGTTCTGATTTCCCTTCGTCTTGGTGACCGCTGTGGAAGCTGCGATGCATGAGCTCACCTCGCTTCCTGCGTACCTAGCTGCTTCCGACAGATCGTGGGCTGACACCCATCCAGTCGAGCCAGTCCTGTCTGGTGGGCCTCTTGCACCTTGGGGTCCACGTCAGCCTGTCAAAATGGAACACAGCTATTGATTTCAAATAGCTGTTTTGTTGTCTTTTTTCAATCTTTCTCTCCCTCGCTCTCTTTACTTTTTTCTCTCTCTTCTCTCTCTGTTGTTATTTTTGTTTCTGTTGCTATCCTCGCCTGCCTCTGCATCTGTCTGTCTTTCTCCCTCTAGTTCTCTGTATTACTCTCTCTATCTCGATGTCTTAAAATGATTCTCTAAAGATATGACTAGATCTAACACACCACTTTCTCTAAATGTAACCCTTCATTTTCGTTGTCCTTTTCATGTATTCGTATATTATGTTTCTAGTTAAATGGATTTTTTTTTCGACCGTTCGCCGTTCGCCTGTTCTTATAACCGATATGTTTATCCATTTTTAACTACTTATAATAATCATGTAAGTAGTTTTTCCACATGAATATTCGCAAAAAAAGCCCTCAAGAAAACCCACATTTTTATAGTCCTATACCAAGTAGATTTCTTGTCACTCATATAAAAGCGTAAGGAATAATGAACAGTTTCGCGGCAATATGAGATATACCAATTTTGACCATTTTGAGAAATGATAATTTTTTTGTGTTTTTAAATGAAAAAATAAAGTTTTTGACAGTAGTTTGATTTTGTTTTTGGTATGTTTTATCGTGTTTTTATATTTTAACTTTTCATGTGTGCCCACTAAACGTCCAATGTAATGGAGGGGGTCGTGGTATTCCACAAATTTTAAATATGGCGTTTATCTCGTTTTGCCTTAAGACTGTATTATACTGAGGGCGATTTGAAGGCGACGAGTGAAATATTTTCCAATATTTATTTCGAATGCGCTTAGGCTGCATTCTTTAATACAGAATAGACACTGCGTTTAAATCAATTGCATCTATCAATTAATCCTAAGCCGCGATGCATCTGGCAAGAATACATCTTTCTACTCTCTGGTGGTCGATCGTCAACGAACAATTGCCTCTCAATCTCATGATGTATAATAATTATTGGTAAAAACCAGTAAGTGAATTGAAAACTCCACATTGCTATGAATGAGGTAACTTGTACGTGTATGGTTGCTAATTTAAAACTTACATTTGTGAGAGAGTTCACAAGGATCACAACCGTACAAGTCAAGCGCGTTGCGACATGGAAGCTTCTCCATTCGTGCACTGTGCTGTCAGAAACACACTAGTGGTCTACTCTTTCGGTGTGAACTGTGATAGACTATAGACTCAGTGTAGCTCAGAGGATCAGAGTTATTCATAGGGCCCGACTGCCCATCTTAAATATGCACTGACCAGTGGTCATGAAGCAATCAGGGTTGTCAACAAAGACACGCCATGTCTTATTCACGTTAATATTTGAGCGGTAACAATAAATTAATTTCGATGTTCTTATAAACTAGTTTTCGGTTAGATTCCATTTTTATTGCGCCCAAAATTCATCAGTGTCTAAAAAAAAAAAGTTTATACATGCATTAAGTCACTAAAAATTGTATTTGCAATCGCACAATGACTTCGTGCGACCCTATGTTCCACAGGGAATCAAGAGGCTTAAAATATTCAAAACAATATAATTTAAGGTTTTAAGAAATCACAACCGATGCAGTGATGGGTGTGCTGATATCTAAAAGGTAGTTGGTCACCCTTTCGGCGATGTAGTTCTGAGTCCACTGTGTTCGTCAACCTAAGTACATGCATTGTTGACGCCTAAAAGTTTTATCGTCAATTTACTAACTCTATGTTGTTCGGTGGCTTTGTGTCCCCGTCATAACCTGGATTTTTAAAGTGTTAGCAGATTCATGTCTGTAGCTAAATATCGGGTTTAAAAGATAGAGATATGTCACAGGCCTGTTTCTTATCTTTAAAACATATACCTTAACACATGAACAGAGAATGTGTATGATCAAGTAGTGCTGTATGCTTCAGAGACATATCAGTACCCATACCCGTTCTGAAAGTTTTACTTCAATCCAATGCTTCGTTTTATTCAACAACTTACAGGTTTGTTGTATTTTCCCGTTTCCTCTTTTTAAACAATATTTTTATTCTTAAAAAAAAAAGCCAGTTATGGAATAATTAATTTTCTATATTTTAATCTTTTTGATAAACCAAATGTGATCATTATCTGTGAGACATGATTAAATTTGATAAGCTTTACACTATCAAGTTACTACCAAGTACTATCATGGCACTACTTAATGGGGTGATGAGCCGATCTAAATTGCAGCCTGTGTTTCATTGTGATCTAACTGGTAAACAAATTGCTTTGGTTCTTCTTGTGAAAATGCTTACACTTCGATCTGAAGTTATTTTTTTTAGAAATCTGTCCACGGGGCAGCCTAGTATCAAGATACCAAACAAGTAACCGACCAACACATTGATTACTACTCATAATGTTCAATATACATAAATTATTTTATCAATAGCTTAGGCTGGTCTTCGAATATCTCTCTCTCTCTCTCTCCCGTAATTTTTATTTTACGCACTAGATGATACTGGTAGCCATCTATACTGTTGTATTCTAATACGAGATTTTTAGCTGTCAGCGTTTAATCTCTTGAGTCACCCAGACCCAAGGGCATATTGTAGCCTCTATCATAGCCTTTATACAGTGGCATGTTTGGGTTAGTGATGTTAAATGACTAATTAACAAAAGTTTAAAAATGTGCAAGTTTTAAGGACAACACAAATAAACAAAAAAGAACAAAAAGTACAAAAGTACTTGTGTTTTTCTGTTTTGTATTGTTTGCTTTTCAATCCTTTTTTTCTTTTTCTTTTTGTGTGTGTGTGTGGGGGGGGGGGGATGAATTATGTGGGTGGATGGATGGGTGAAGAGAAAATGTGCAGAGTGGATAGGTAAACAAGTAAAACACTGTGAGGATGATAAGTCAAGCAAGGTGGGATAAAGGACAGATGGATATGAAAAAGGAGGCAAACGCAGTGCGAAGAAACAAGAGAAAAAACTGCAAGACTGAGACGTGCATAAGAGAAAGAAAAGTCGGTGAGGAAGGATTTAACTAATAGCTAAGCCAAATTAACAGTACATTTTGATACAGTACTACAACTCGCACGTTCGTCTAAAAGAATTTTTTTTTTTAAATAGAATAATTAAAATATAATTAAGTGCTAAACTTTTACTAGTAGCTTATTTGCTAATAATTTTGTGTGATACCCCATCCCCTCTTTCACCGTCCACCAATAATTAATAATTCATGAATTCGATCACATTTAAACAAACATACGTTGAATGTTTGTTCCATTCCTTCTTTTCTTCATAAAAATACATACATGTACTAAAAAAAAAAACCTCAATCAGTCAATGCTAACTTTGATTTGAATTGAAAAAGAAGGGGTAGTGCCTCAATGCATTTTTTAAAAGGGATTGACTGAAAAACATGCAACGTCACAGAAAAATGTCCACATTTTTGGTTGAAAAGACTTCACATGTACTCAATACTTCTTTTTTTCTTTTCTGTTTTTATGTCATACATGAAAGGATTACTTTTTTAGAGTACACTAATTCATTGCCCTCGATTTACTCTATATCTTTTTGTTACCACACTGTCTAAAAAGAGACATAGCATGATTTTCCAATTGTTAGTTATACTCTTTGTGTAAGAACAAACATGAGAGACTTGAACATAAACTTAAACATGTGAAACAGGAAATCAACACAGCTTCACATAACCACAATATCTACACAGGATTAAAACAGTGACAGAACCATTCAATGCAAGATATGATTTAATTCTGTGTGCCAAACATGTGACAATCTGAACACATTGGTGGATGCTACAAGTTACAGCAAAATCACTGCAAATAAAGCATGTCATACATTTTTCCCCCTCTCAAAGAAAATAAAAATATAAAAAAGCAACAGTTTTTAACAATGAATGCAGTGTTTCAAAATCCACACCATAATTTTACAAAAATTCTTGAGAATATGGCAACAATCGTTATCATGTATCAAAGCTCATAGTAACTTTAATTGTTGATTTGTAACATTGTAAATTACTTTCTTCTTTTATTTCAAGATCAACATTTACATTTATTTAATCTGTTCTTGCCAGCTAGAAAAAACATTGTTCACTTGCATAAACTTAAATGCAAAATCCATCAAAAAGTTTCTACTAAAACATTTTTCACACCATAGTACATGTACACTTAATCAGCAGCACCATCTAGAGGACTTTGGACATGTTTATATATACATGTACTAATAATAAAATAAAGTGCATATTAGTAGAAAATTGATTTAAAAATCATAAATGAAAAATACTACCAGGGCTGTGAAATAATCACATTATATGACTTAATATTGATAAACTTCTTCCATACAAGGTCACAAAGTGTAGACTGCATAGCTAAATGTATCTTTGTTTAATTTTCACTTCATTTGATTTGTGATCCTCTTTCATAAACTCTAAAGAGAGTCTAATAAAAAGGAAAAAATAACTCAAATTTTTACATTTTTAGGAGATCATTTTAGGCAGTATATACTACATAATCTTACATTCGAGAGCCACGCTTACATGCAGGTGTAACAATCATTACAGTAAAGAACAAATGGCAACACATAGACACACTCACACACAGACTTAAACCCTCTTTAACGTACAAATTTCCTGATACACATTGTTTGTATTTGAATCCTATCTAAATAATTTCTTTCACCTAGCACTTCATCGAATAATTGACTTTTCAATGGGTAACATATTGTCCCGTAGTTAATAAATATTAAAAAATTGCTTTCAAACCAAAGTCGCAAATCAGAAAAAGTGTACTTTCTTGGTAAAGTGAATTCCGAACAAACAGATACTTGGGCTTCCATCACCATTTCAAGCAGCATTCTCAGTTCCACTTTCACCCACTCTGTTTGATGAAAATTGTATGCGCTACATGTAGAGAGTGTCGTTCACGGCATGTAACTCCATTATATCTCTCAGCATCTGTTCTGCATTTTTGTTGGGCTAAAAAAAAAAAAAAAAAAAAAAAAAAGGAAATGTAAAAAGAATCAGAGTAAAAAAAATCCACAAGCTAAGGTAAAGCAGGGAAAAGGTTTGACAGGAGAAATGTCAAGTTAGTATATCCACAATTATTGACCTATCCCTGTCTCTGTTTCAAAATTAAAAGTAAACTAAGCATAAGATGCGGTGAAAAGGGGGGGGGGGGGGACCCATTTTTGATATTCTTCCTCTGGGGGGGTTCTCTGTCTCTCTCTCTCTCTCTCTCTCTCTCTCTCTCTCTCTCTCTTCTAGACTGGGTTAAGATAAACCTACATTAATCTAGACCTATTTCAACGTATTTAATAAGAACGAAAAAACAACAACATCAAAATAATCTTTTTAATATAATAATATCAGATCTTTTAATAACATATGGACACGATTTACTCCACAGTGTAGATGAACAAAATGTGAGTTAGGGTTAGGGTTAAGGTAGGGGTTAGGTTTAGGGTTAGGGTTAGGGTTATGGTTGGGTTAGGGTTGGGTAAGGGTTAGGTTGGGGTTAGGTTAGGGTTAGGGTTGGTCACGATTTACTCCACAGTGTAGATGAACAAAATGTGAGTTAGGGTTAGTGTTAGGGTTGGGGTTAAGGTAGGGTTCGGGTTGGGTTATGGTTGTGTTAGGGTTGGGTAAGGGTTAGGTTGGAGTTAGGTTTGGGTTAGGGTTAGGGTTGGAGTTGGAGTTGAGTTGGTTTAACGTCCAACATCAGCACTATATAGGCTATATTGTGGCCGCACCCAAGACTGACATCTGACAATTTTATGTGCTGCCACACACGAGACAGGGCGGGAATACCATCACTCCTGTCTCAGCCAGTCACATTAAATTGACACGGACCCAACCAGTAGGGAGTGCAATTGCCAGGGCTTGAACCCGGACCTTTTGCGTCGGAAGCCGATGTTCTACCGCAGGACCATTGCGCCCCCCTAGGGTTAGGGATAGGGTTAGGCATCTTTTGTAGGCAACTTTTTCTTTTTTGGAGGGACAAACGTAAAACCGGTATCTGGTACCGAAGGCTTTTGCGATTCCATAGACATACTTTTGAAAGATCAGAATTAACAGGTTTCAAAGACAATCAATCAAATCTTAGTTACTAGATCTAGCAATAACGGTGATATTTGTATACCGCAGATCTAATGAAGTTTGGAAAGTTAAAGAAAAACCTAAAAAATGAAGTGATCTGTGGTTAATTGTGGACAATAAAACCAAAAAATGTAGATCGAAGTTTAATTTTCAGTGGTCAGTATAAGAAATTTTGTCAACAAAGACAATAAATTGTAGGCCTATTGGTAGTCCCAAAAGTCAGCCATCTCTCTTCGTTTGGCGTTAGGCTAGGTCCTAGGCTGGGCCTAGAACTAGATCTAGATCTAATCAACAGTAATCACAACGCTGTATTGGCCTGCCTCTTTTCGCTCGATTGCGCAACGGAGGTTTGGAGACACACGAGCTGTGACATAACATAGCTAAACACCATCATAAGTCATGCTTCGGCCTCATATGACAATGGTTTAAGGAACCCTATTTAAAAAAAAGTAGATTTTTTTGTTACCTCTGTAATATCTTTGATTGGAGTAACATTCAAAACTGGCATGAACGCTTTCACATCCAAGATGTCCACATACTTGTTCTCTTTGAAGCAGACGTAAATCACAGCCTTGTAGCGCAGCACTTGGAAAAAACTCATTACTGCAAGATATGAAAAAAAAGCTTTATTTTTGTTTTTTTCTCTATAATGCAAACCTATATAGAGAAAATCTAAATATCACTTCTTTTTTTAGTATTACAATAGAGCATATTAACTTTTACTTACTAGAAGCTGCGGGGAAAAAAAAGACCACATTAAAATAACATTCAATAAGAGATCTTATAGGTGTGTCCTAGTTTTTCTAAGAACTCATTAACTCCCATGGTCACATTGGAATAAATAAGAATCAGATATTTTTGGGATATTTTAATTATTTTGAACAATTTCATAATTTCTGCCTTACACTGCGCAGCCAAGCCAGTGAGCATGTTGGGCTGTTCAAGAATCTTGCAAACAGGAGAGGCCATGAATTTTTCCGTCTTGAGGGCTCGTAAGAAAGGTGTGTCTAGATCAGAAGAAGGAACCTCACTGCAGTAGCCCCCAGTATCACTGGCAGTAAGAACAGCAATATAAGCCGTGGACAAATCAATATTGTCAACCAGCTGCAAAGGAGAGGAGTAAACAGGATGTATTGTTTACTTCTATACATGTTTCCGTTTCTATAAGCAACACGTTCAAAAGTAATTGTGCTTTCAACAAATCAATATGGGACAGTTTAAGCATACTTATAAACATTTACAGTAAAAAACAACAACATATTCTCATGACTCATACTGCACAATGATAAAACTATCATTGAGCTTCGATATTTGTAAAATAAAAAAAAGAAAGATTAAAAAAAAATTGTCATTGATTTTTGGAATAATTCATTAGTCCAGGGTTCTCAAGTCAATTTTTTACTTAACAGGGTTTTTTTCCCTCTTGCACCTTCTCCTGAAAATTTAATAAATTATTACTAAAATTAATGAAAGGGGCACATAGTCAAATTTTTATTATTATGAACTGAGCTAATCAACTTCCGCAGAACTGATCGTCTGACTGTGTAGGAGATAAACTAGTTTTCATAAGGTAGATGTGTGCCGTGTTTAGCTCATCATCCCACTCACCAGCTGTGCCCACTGAAAACTCTGCTCTGCCGAGACATGACGATTGCATTGACACACCAAGATGGACGGGTTGCTATGGCAGCGCCAGATGTAGCACGTCTTGTCTGTTGGTGACGCGTTGGACAGCGTCAGTTGGTCTTCGTCCCCTAGGCTGGTAAAGATGCCACCCACACGTTCGTAGTTGAATTGCTTCACATAGATCTCTGTAAAAGCTGAAAGAGAAAGCAAAGGAATGTTAAATTGATTAACTTGGAGCTGTTAGATTGTTTTCAATAGATCTCTATAAATGCTGAAAAAGATAACGAGGTAAATATTACTTGACGAACTTTGCGATTTAATACATGTTTGAAACTAAAGTAAATAAGGCCTAAAATATGATACTGTAGGAGAGGACTAAATGATCAAAATCTCTAAGTTACAAAAGTTTTCAGCCATTATGGGTCGTAAAACGGGCAGCTTATAATAGGAAAGGAACACAACTTTCAACCACCGACAGCAAAATTACACTATAGAAGATGATAAACACTGCAATTTGCTAACAACATTTTTATTTCATGAGTTTTATTCCCTAAATTGGTTTAAATACTGACATCAAAATCTTAAAGAATGCACTTAATAATAATATAAAACTAGAAACTGTTAATATCTCTTAGTATATTCTTCTTTTTGTAATGATTTATGATAATACTAGTAATTTATAGGTATCAATCATTTATTCCTGTGCAAATATATACCTTATGACTGTTTATTAAAAAAAGAATATAAAAAAATATTAAAATGCAAATTTGGTAATTGAATTTGTCTTAGTTGATGACAAAGTAAGCTGAAAAGTGGAAACCAACCATTTGCTTCAAGCCCAATGGCTATGACAAAATTTGAACAGGGAGCTTTCTTGTTTGAAGTTTTCTCTAGTTCTGCTCTCATTCTCTTTGACCAGTGAAGGACTGGATCACTGAAAGCACAAAAAAAAAATATATGAATTGAATTGAATTGAATTAAATTTTATTCGAAAAAGGCCTTTGGCCCATACATCATAATTACAGACATAAAAATAAAAAGGCTCTTCAAGACAAAAAGAAATTAATTTGACAGAATAAAATAATGAGAGTTGATATTTCAAAATGGGAAAATAAAATTATGAAATTCGTTAACAATGTCTCCAATAATTATACATTGAAAATTACGTTTTGATAATGTACAATAAAGAGTAATCATGAACTCAAACCTAATAAAGGGGAATCATAAAAAGCATTCATAATATATTTTTAAGCACTATATAAGTTTTGAATTATATAGGTAGGAAAATAAATACCCATAAGCATGTTGAGTATATTAAAAGGATCGATTCTCTTACACCGTTAAGGTGATTACAAAAGAACAAAGTGAATTTCATTCTCAACATCACCAACATTGCAACGAAGACATAACGGAGGCTTAGATATTTTCCCTCTACATGTATACAAGTTATTTCTCAAAGGCAGACTTTGTGTCAACAGGAGTATTAGAACTCTACGTTGCCAATAATGATGTAATGTGCAGGAGCTAGAAGTGGTGAAGTCAGTGCAAAAGGAAATGAGCTTTTTTATTTTATCATTGCCTCTGTTTCTTGAACCAAGGTACAGATAAGTCTGTCCTTAACTTCTATCATTTAAACGAATCTATATTGGACAAGCTCTCTGCTAACCATGCGTATCCATATCCTAAAGACAGAAGTGTATGTTTAATTTGTGATGCCCAGTTGCGTCTCCCCATTTTACATGAATTGTATGATTGCAAGTAACATTTTCGGGAGTATCTGTTGCTTTCAAGACGTGTGAGTTTACACCAAAACTGAATAGTTTTCAGTTTGTAGTCAACATTAAGATTAAATAGATAGGGGACCTAAATACATCATTTTGTGTTCAGCACACTCATTATCAAAACATAGAACAAAATCTAACCATATACATCACTGTTGGTCATATATAGAGTTTCATAACATAACATCTCATTTGTTGTTTCAGATTAGATAGAGTCAGTACTCAATGTGGGTAGAAAAATTCACAAAACTTTTAATAAGAAAGAGCAACAAATAAACTGTTTAAATCTTTCAAACAACCCCTCATGTATCTTTAATTATTTATCTAGATTTGATAAATCTGTAAACATCCCTTTTTTTTTCTAGAGTAGATTCACATAAAGTGAACAACTTTCAAACCGAACAAAACGTGATCATGCCGTCAATTAAAAAAAAAAAACTGCTGGTTTGGCATATTATATCACACAGGGTGCTTATTCTTCATTCCAGTTTGATAAATCCAGCGTATAGAGCCATTTTTGATGCAGCTGCAACAATTTTTAATAACCAAAGTAAGATGTGTTGAAAGTCAACCGGATGAATCAACCCACCACAATACTTTTGTTTGTGTATTTCATTGGTTCCGTTTATTTTATTTTCTTATTTTAGGTATACTTTTATGATATTATATTTGCTGTGCCATTCACCCTAGATGCCATTTTGTATTAAACATAAGGGGGTGTTCGATGTCATGAAGAGGAATTTAAATAAAAGACTGATGACTGTTATGTGCTGCCACACACGAGACGGCGTGGATGAAATCGGTCTCAGCCGGTCACATTGATTATACTGACACCGACCCAACCAGTTACACAGAACTCGAACAAATAAAGCGTGGGATTTGAACCACAAACTTTCCGATCTAGAGACCAATACTCTACCAATTAAGCCAGTTTGACCCTCAGAAAATGGAATCCAAATTAATGAATAACGAGCAAACAAAGTGCCTGTGTGTGCGTAGCATGTGAGAAAGTGGGTCATGTTGAACAGCTCATTGCTGATAGCATCGGAGGTTAGTGGCGACATAATACTATGTTCGCTTTGTGTCAATCTACTCTAATATAGCACTAGGTTTTCTGGTTCTAACACTGAGTAAAAGTAGGCTTATTATGATGAAAGCTAAGAAGCGTCGTTGGAAACCACCTTTTTTTATATTGTGATTGTAATGAACGATGGTAAAATATATATCTATTTGTTCATTATATACATCAAACGACTTTACAAAATATGAGTACCACTGCATTGGCAAAGCCTGTTCATCATCGTCATCGTCATCTAGATCCACCGCCCGGGACGTGACAGGCAAGATTTCACCGAAGAAAGTCGCCATGTTGTTTCAAAACGAAAACAGCTGTTTCAAGGTCTCGCGTGTTGAAACGGTATACTAAATTGTAAACTGATTTGATTTAATTTTTTTAACTTCAATATTCAAATAACATAAAATGTTTCGTCCTCTTCTCTCAACAATAGGAAATTTAAAAATAAATATCAGTTATCAACTTTAAAAGTCATGTCACGTGACATATGTTTATGTTGTTTTGGTCATTTTGTGTCACACTCACAGTCATTCTTACTAGTCTAGAATCTAGCACTTGTGATTCAGTGTGACTTTTTAGAAATATTTTCCATTTAAGCTCTGCCTTTCATTACGTGCACTGTGAATTTTCATTGATCTAGATCTATAATCATCTTGAGCAAGAGATAAATCATAAAAATGTTTAGCTCTGTCACAAATTGGTTAGGTGTGAATACAAAGTCTAAAGAATCAGATGAAAACAAGGAAAATGACAGCCAAGCTGATCAGGGCCATTCTCACTCTGAAAGTAAGGATAGCATAAGTTCTACCTCTGTGGAGACGAGTGTTGGCTCATCGAAAGATGGTCTTTCAGAGACGGCTTCAGAGGATAATGAATTGAAGGCATCCACAACTTCCGACTCATCTCAAGAGGCTACCCCTTTTGACACCCTGGAGGATGTGTCCGCAAAGGCTCTCAGCACAGCGAAGGAGTTTGGAAGTAAGCTTTTATAAATTCCAGATGCTAGATCCAGATCTAGGTTTCTGAATTATGAAATATATGTAAATATATAGGTTTAGATCCAGTTCAAGGATATAGTGGAGGGTTGCGGGCTTGATTCCCACTTTGGCCAAAGCCCAAATTATTAAATTCTGCTTTTTTTGCCCTCTTGGCTGGGTAAGTGTCAATATAATGTGGTCAGCTAAATATATTGTCTTTCTTGATAACTTAGGACATGTTGATGTAAGAGAAAGATTCATTTTCCCGATGAAACATTGAAAGATTACTTTTCTTCACAAATCATTAGTATTTTTAACCGATAATTTACTGCATTGCCTGCCATCGCCTGAGCTGTCTTTTTTACGGGATTGACCGCTAAGAAATGTTTGGTGTACACATTTTGCGTAGGCATTAGCAGCTATAAATAATTTGTCCTCTGGACATAGAAGATTTAAACATCTTCAATGAAAAGTTGTAGTTCTGATAGCCCTTTACCGCTTTAGAAAATAAAAAAATATTTAACGTGGTTGCCGAGTTATGATTTTACAAAAAACACTGATTGACTAGATATTAGATTTGCTCGGCATACACATTGAAAGTTCAGTATCTTTTGATTAAAACAATTTCCAACCTTTAGTTTTAGTTTACAGCTCGTGAAGTATCAGTCTCGTTAGCGATTCAGATCGTCTCAAAATGGTCTTTTGTTTTCTTGCTCAGCTTACTTAGAATGCTAGCCTTGAATGCGCAGATAGATCTAATCCAGTAGATGAGGAAGAAGGAGAGAATGGAGAAAGTCATTGAAGTAGCTACAGAAAATGCAAGGGGTGATGGAGGTGACGGGAATTTGTAATGCAAACGTAGATGTAGACATGGATCTACTAGACTTTGAATTTTGAAACTGAGGAGATTGCAAGCGCTCAGACTATCAATTTGCTTGGTCCTTGCAGCTTCATTTTTTTTAGTTGCTGTTAATATTTTGTTCTCAATGTGTCTCATGGCATGTAATTAAAATGTGAATACACGAAAATTCACAAGAGCAAAAAAAAACAACACTTGCAGTGCAAAGAAAAATTAGTCTTTTTTCCAAAAAAAATTGACTTTTTAATTATTTTTTTTTAAAAACATTTTCTATATCATAAATGTGTCAAATTGTATATGGTTAGAAAGGGCATCCAATCTTCTTTCTAAATCATTTTTTTTTCATAATTGTGTCTCTTTTGAGAAAAAGTGTGGCAACAAATTTATAAACATCAGTTTATAGAAGAACTGGCGTTGTAAAACGCCCCTTTTGTCAGTAAAATACCATCTATAGTGTAGCATATAAACTAGTCAGTAAATAGGTTAAGACTGAGTGGTACATACATGTGTACACTCCATTCTATAGCAGCTGCTCTTGCTTTTAGAACTTGGAAACATTAAACTGGAAGTCTGTGGTTTAAATTTTATCTGGACTGTGTCAAAGTAAATTTCAGGGAAGCTAGGGGATCTGAAATTCACCTAAGATTATATTTTGCCAATGATCGATGGCGCCTTTGTTCACTCGTAGGCTCATTTATTTGCTGGGCATAAAACACTGTATATCAATTATGATTGACCCACAGCTTTTATATGTAAAGAATTGGTCTGTTAATTTTTTTCTTTGTTCACAATACAATTAACCCCTTTTAACTTAGCCCACTTGTACAAAGTTATGAGTGTGTACAGTTTTATGCCATTTGATTAACAGCAACACTACTACTGTTGTGAACGTGAAGGGAATCAATCATAGACTACAGATGGCACATTCCCTAAAAATTTGAATCATTAGTAATTTTCTTTCAATTAGCCTCATATTGTTACTTGATTGTCACCGCCCAAATTCTTATGTCAGAAATCTTCATTTAAAAAATTATTTTAAGTACATACTGTTTCTATACCATCAAAATTTAATTTATGTATAATTATCTCTATTAGTTAGTTTCAGTGAGTCTATAGTCAACCAACAATTCCTACCAACATTACAATGGTTTATAAAATAAGGTTTACATTTGAAGTATGGATATATGACTCTGTCCATGGTGTGCCCCAGTTCTTCATTAAGTTGATTTGTGAAACTGGCAGCTTTTATGAATCTGTGATGAAACTCAAAGATCTCTCCACAGTTTCTTGTACTGGTTCTGTGATCTTGACCAGGTCAGTGTATTCGGATCAATGGATGTTGTATCGGTGCAAGATCTAAAATTAGGCAAAGTTGTTTTTGGTTGGTTCCTTAGGTTGATACTGTAGGCCCTACAGTATGGAGGCTGTTATTGCTTTATTAGCGTCATCTCTTTGCACTACTATGTGTCTAAACATGCTCCAGCGATCTAATATAATTTAGGGTGACTAATATGAGCGTAGATTTTATTTGCACATTTCATAAAACTTTTTTTTTTAGTTTTGTATAATGTAAAAACAATGGTCTTGTCTAAATCAGTTAAGATTACATAGATCTCATTCACAATAGGTGGAAAGATTTAAATTATGTAGTTAAGTCAACGGTAACATTATTCCAATATTTAGGAACAATGGTTTTTGAAAATGCTCGCTGTGAAAAAGAGATTGTCCAATACGAGGGCAGGCTGATAAATAAGGGCCGTTTTTGAATAACTTTTTTATTTGAAGGACTACAGAAGCAAGTTACACATCAAATGAAAGCTTAGAGTCTCCCCTATGTGATGCACTATCGTTTTTCAACATAGTCACCATCGCGTTCAATACAGAGGCGCCAGCATTGTACAAGTTTTCGCATGCCGTCGGCGAAGAATTATGGTGTCAGGGATCGGCACCAAGAGCGAACATAAGCCTCAAAATCAGCATCGGTTTCATAGTGATTTCCTTTGAGATAAATCTTCAGCAAAGGAAATAAGAAAAAAGTCAGACGGGGCCAAATCAGGACTGTATGTCGGATGTGGTATGGTAGGAAGTTCCAACTGCTGTAAAGCGCACTGGGTTTGGCGACTGGTGTGTGGCCGAGCATTATCGTGCTGGATGACAACGTCTTTGACTTAGGAACAATGGTTTTTGAAAATGCTCGCTGTGAAAAAGAGAATGTCCAACATATTGATCAACGATTCTTCGAATATTAGGAACAATGGTTTTTGAAAATGCTCGCTGTGAAAAAGAGAATGTCCAACACATTGGAATGACTCTAGAAAGTTTAGTATGAATTTTTCTGCATTTAGTTGTGGCTAACCTACCTCTCATTCCATTTTGTTTCTTACTCACTTCTTTGAGATAAAATTATCTGTCACATTTTTTATTCTTTTAGCATGTAGGATGTCTGCTCAGTAATATCTTGAGTGACTATTGTTTTGAACAGACAAAGGAACTACATAGGGATAACTAAATTTTCAGGCTCTTAGCTTACAGATAATGATTAGTTTCCAAGTCTGACTATTACTATGTACCAAAATTATTAACCTTTCTGTATGATATAC
Source organism: Elysia chlorotica (assembly GCA_003991915.1). NCBI lineage: Eukaryota > Metazoa > Mollusca > Gastropoda > Plakobranchidae > Elysia > Elysia chlorotica. The sequence continues at coordinate 55,582 of RQTK01000026.1, read as the reverse complement.
ATGTAGTATGCTTCATTCCTCGTTCAGGGTGATTTTAGACTTGCTATGCCTCTGAAGGCAGTCGGATTTTCTGAAAGCCAGATTTGAAAGAATAGGTCGTGGATAAATCTCTTGTGTTTGCTATAGATAACGCCTTAGGTATATACAATCCGGGTATAATTAAAAAGAAACAAACAAAACAATGCCATCGTGTAAGTACCATTTAAGTCTCAACACCTGAGCAGTCGGGTTCACCCTCATCACCCTGCCCTTTCTTTTCTTAGAATCATTAGATACACAATATATTATACATAATTATGAAAAACGTGCGTTCCAAAGTCTACGTGAAAGCCTGTTTTATGTGGCAATTTTCACCTGGATCAAGTGATCTCTTTGGCAGTAATGCCCAAAGCTGGTACTTTTGATAGATACCCCAGTTCACCAACTCCGATGAAGAGCGTTAATTTGAAAATGTAATCATGTTAACTTTATTTTATGTATTAGAGTAGTGGTGGGTAAAAAAATTTTTAAAAAATCTTTGAAGTGGTGTATTTGTGTGTATTTCTATGGTCATGACTGACGACATAAAGAAACGCCTTGCAGTCGTGTCGCCCTTTTGTTGTTTTCATTCCCCCCCCCCTTTTCTTATCCGCCACTCTCTGGGTGAGCGGTTAGGCGCGTAGTTTTTCTCTCAAGACGAATTTCCCCTCGATGTAATAACGTTATTGATTTTTATTTACATTGATTCGCCGAGATGAATCGATGGCTGGCTGAGGTAAACAGGCAGCTTTCTTCACTGGCTGATACACTGCCGACAATGTAGAATGCATCATCACAGATTATGTTCGCTTTGCTTTACTAACTCCGCGCTGGCTTTTTTTTTATATTATTGGCTTTAACTAGGTGAAATTTCGCTACTAGACATCACGAGCGATCGGTCGCATACATGTATGGATACGCGCTCGGGTAACTTCCACGCTGTTTCTGCGCTTGGGTCATGTTGTCACCACAAGTGAAACTACTGCTGTTCCTGTTTCACGTATAGTCAAACAGAAACTACAGTTTATTTTAATATAGATTAGTCCAAATATCCCTCGACCAGCAAAAGCACGCGCTGGCTTCGGGGGGCGTTGAGTTTTTATCTGAGGGAAACGTCGGTAGAGAACATGAACAATCGTTCGCATGTATGTACAAAAGGTCAGCTGCTCATGGTGCTTCTTTGGCGGTTCTGCGAAATTTGCACCTGGCTCATGTCACTAGATCAATAGTGCAATAGCTGAGGCTACTAATTTTATTATTTCTACTTAAGTTATAACAGCAATTATTTTTTGTTGTAATGCACGGGCGACGACACTGTATTTACTATTACCAGAACTAATGTGACCATCATCACCAGCATCTCGCCCATAACTGATGTACATGTATATTGATTTGTATTTTTCTACTACCATTATTATTTTTGCTACCGTTACTATTCACTCCCCCATCTCCCCTTTCCCTCCATCTCACCCGCCTTCTCTTCCCCTTCTTGCTCTACTCGTCCTCTTCCTTGTTCGTCTTCCTTTTCTTCTTCTTCTTCTTCTTTTTCTCCTTCTTCTTCTTCTTCTTCTTCTTCTTCTTCTTCTTCTTCTTCTTCTTCTTCTTCTTCTTCTTCTTCTTCTTTTTCGTTTGCGTGGTACTTTATTTTAATATTTTTTATTTTCCTCCTGATTTCATCTTTTTTTAAAGCCTATGTCAGAAACGCCTCGGCGGTCAATAATCCCGTCATTTGTGGATTCGCTTTCTTCTAAGCTGAAAACAATTATTGAGTATTACATAAAACAAGTGCACAGCTGCTATGTATTAATTGTGATCTGGTTTGACAGGGGCTGCGGAACCAGGAGGTTTAGTGATCTGCTCTGGCAGCCACGTTTGTTTGTTTTTAACCTAGAGGTTGGGCGGATATCAGTTTAATGCGGTTGATCAAGTCTTACTTCACCGCTTTGGGATCCCGATCCCGGCCGCGATATATATCCTAGTAACTGACGTCAGACTTGAAAAAGCCAACCTTTACCTGTTATGTCATGCTCTTGTCACAGTTTGTATAGTTTTACATGGGTCTCTTCAGCGTGACGTGTTTTAGGCGCTCAATTCCAATAATAGACTTTGGGAGAGAGAGAAGAAAGGAGAGAAGGAGAGAGAGGAAGAAGAGAGAGAGAGAGAGAGAGAGAGAGGAGGAGGAAGCGGTAGAGACGGAGTAAAGAAGAGTAGCGAAGAGTGTTGACATTGTTTTCCTCCCATGTTGAAAAGTCATAGTTAAAGCATGTCGCCAATAATATAACAGTGGGTATAGTTGACATTCCGGGTTTTCTTTCACTTCAGTATGTTATTTTACAAGCAACAAAAGGCCCACACAAACGTGTTATTGATGTTTGCATTTAAACAGCCTTCGGTCTTTATCTGTTCACCGACTTAAACATCTATTTTAGACACAAGTATGCCCCCTATACTAAGGTCCTGGCTTTATTCCAAGATTATTTTGTGGTTTGTTTGTTTTTGTTTTGTTTTGTTGTTGTTTTTTTTACAATTTTCCTGTCCTGGGACAGTCATAAAAATGTTTTTGTTGATGGCTTTTGTATTCATAATTTTCCTTTATGTTTTCTCTTTGTCATTTGTGTCAGTTTTTCAAGAAATCATTTTCACTTTTTACACCCTTTTCTTTTTTTTAAAATTAACATCAAACAAATAATCCATCCTGCCTATCTCAAACAGTCAAAACTCCGATACCAAGACAATGTTGTTGGTTATAAGAGCCAAAAATAATGTACAACAAAATTACTGGAAACATTGATTAAACCTATATAACATAAATGAGGTCATCTATCATTAACCAAGACATCTATCAATCTGAATACACAATGTCCTTCTTAATTCAGGACCTAGTAATAGTGTGGCATGCAACTCATTATGTGTATTAACTTAAAAGTTTCAGTTAAGGGAAACGTTCATGTTGTTGTTTTTTATAGACAGTTGACTCCTCTGTTATTTATTCTTTCCACCCACACGGTAGATTTCATCTTGTTGTTTGTGTTTTCATCAGATATCCTGTTCAGCTTCGGAAAGGCTGCAAGCAAGACAATGGCTGACACTGCGACCAAGCTGAAAAACACTGTGGAAGAAAAGGTGAGTGCAAGTAGTGTGGGAGTTGAATACTGACACAAAGAATAATTATAGGGGAGGAAAATCTGCAATTTTATCATAGTATATTTTTTGTGTCATGATTAGATAGACTCACAACTGGTGGGCTTGATTTATGAAATTCGCTTTTGTTTGTACCGTTTATCTCATTCAATATTACTTAATAGTACATTTATTACTTTTTCATTACTGTATATATTGATCTTAAATTAAAGAAAATAGATTTTTTATGCCACACTCCTTTCAAAACAGATTGAGACCCAAGATTACATTTTTATTAAAGATTGCTCATTTTAAAGTAACAAATCCAAACAAACAGGAATTTGACACATAGCAAGCATGCTGATGTTTAATCTCTTGATAGAAAAGATTTATTCTTGTATGCAAATGAATTTATTATTTTAAAGAAGAAATATAAAACAAAATTTACAAAAAAGCAAAGTTCTTATATATTTAAACAAAAATTTGTATCCATGTTACGGTTAACAAGAGAAGTAGAAATCTAACCTTGTTAAAATTTATTAGAGTTTGCTAATTTTAAAGTAACAAATCCAAACAAACAGGAATTTGACGCATATAGCATGCTGATGTTGAATCTCTTGCTAGGAAAGATTTTTTTCTTGTATGAAAAATGAATGTATTATTTGTTACTGGGTGTGGTCAGACGATTCTGGGAGACTTCACGAAGGAGCAGGACAAGTTTGTGGAGCAGAAGAAAGAGAAGAAGAAGCAGCAGGAGGCCGCAGTCGCACCCTGGGTCGGATACAGCGACGAGGACGAACTCAAGGTTCAGATCCTGGCTCTGTCTAAGGTAGGCGGGACTGAACCCCCTGTATGGGGCGAGTTGGTACAAGTGGTAGAGCAAATTACTCTCAGTCAGTCCAAGCCCATGATTGGGCAAAATTTATCTGTTCGATTGTACCCCTTGAATCCGGGTATCCTCGCATTGTCTCTATCTGGCAGCATTTATATTTGTCTGAGGTGAACCTTTGTTCCTATCGACAATATAGCCTTGTTGTGACGTAATTGGACAGTAAGAAATCAACAAAACTACCGACAGGAATCCGAGGGCTACATCATTAATTGAATATACCTTGGAGATCCGAAAATAGGCCAAATTCTTACCTTTAAAGTATAAAATCCCTTCAAAATGTATCTACTCAAAGTTTGCTCTGACTGGTTTTTTTTACAGTGAAACCAGTTTCCCGTAAATTTACAGATTTTGATTAAACAAGAATAAGAAATGGTGGCACATCAGTGTTCTGTGAAAATCTGTCATGGTTTTTTTTTTTTTAAATAATTTTATAATTATGATATGACACATTAAGTGTAAATCCATTGTGCAGCTCTGCCTCAAAATCAAATCACATTTAGAACTAAGTTATATACCCTGTAATGCTCTTGCTTTGACGATACTTGATAGTTTTAAAATGTCTTTCTCTGTCTCACTTTATAATAATACTATCGGTATCTTTTCTGTTGTCCAGGACAAACGCAACTTTGTACGCAATCCGCCCTCGGGTGTCCAGTTCCAGTTTGACTTTGACAGCGCATCACCCGTGGCCACGGCAACACTACAGGAGGATCCAAATCTCAGGGACATGCGTTTCCAGCTGGTCCCAAAACAGTGAGTTATTCCCCTTAGTTTTTGGTAGGAGAAAAAAGCTCGTCTAGGTTCTCAAGTAGGATGCTATCTTGATGCAGCTGCCAAGACTTAAATGTAACAATTTTATTTGCTATCACACAGAGACACAGGTAGGACATCAAAACTTACGTCTCTGCCGGTCACATCATAATGACATAGCATTAACCAATAGTGGACATATAAATTTTCCCTATCGCCGGATCAAACCAGGGACTTCTCAAATAGAAGCTCAATGCTCCATCACTAAAGCCAGCTTGTCCCCTTATTCCTCTTGGCTTTAAAACACTTATTTTAAAGATCTATATGTGTGGGAGTTTGTTGGACTAAAGAAACCAGTTTTACAATATCTCATCAAATTAAATCTGTTTTGTTTATAGTTTAGTTTTCTTGTTATGGAAATTGTATGTTTTTCCTTTTTTTTATCTAATGTTTGATTTTTAGCAAATTGTTAGTAATGACAAAATACATACATTATTATTAGTTAAAATTCAAACGAATTGAATGCCTATTTACAACAAAATGTAGGTATTAATAATTAGAGCATAGGTCATCTATTGTTGTCCATGATGGCAACATGCTCAAAATCTCACACGCATTTAAAAAAAATGTAAAAATCCATTTAAGTCTTTTGGTTGCAGTGTGGTAAAAATATTATACAAGATATTAAACAATATATAGAACGTAATTTTACAGCAAGTAATGTAAGACTTATTCTAAATTGCATGACTGGTCGGCATATCAAGATGAGTGTTTATTTTGTAAACTCTGTAAACATTCCTGATGTACAAAGCTTTTATAAGAGTTGATTCTGTTATGGACTTGTCTCCTCTTAGAAGATCAGACATGTTTCAGTTAGAAATAAACAGTCATTTGAATTATAAAAAATTGCCTTATGTATAGAAGTAAAATAAAAAATTGAAGTGACATTTTATGTTTGCCAATCTGTTACAGGGTGAACGAGGAGACTTTCTGGAGGAACTATTTCTACCGCGTTTCTCTGATACGCCAGTCGAGCCAGTTGACATCATCACTCGCCCAGCAGTCAGGTAGGATGGGATTGATGGATCAGTTACCGTATTTAGTCGCTTGACCATCAGTCAGGTGGGATGGGGTTGATGGGTCAGTTAGTTACTGGACCATCAGTCAGGTAGGATAGGGTTGATGGATCAGTTAGTCACTTGACCATCAGTCAGGTAGGATGGGGTTGATGGATCAGTTAGTTAGTCACTTGACCATCAGTCAGGTAGGATGGGGTTGATGGATCAGTTAGTCACTTGACCATCAGTCAGGTAGGATGGGGTTGATGGATCAGTTAGTTAGTCACTTGACCATCAGTCAGGTAGGATGGGGTTGATGGATCAGTTAGTCACTTGACCATCAGTCAGGTAGGATGGGGTTGATGGATCAGTTAGTCACTTGACCATCAGTCAGGTAGGATGGGGTTGATGGATCAGTTAGTTAGTCACTTGACCATCAGTCAGGTAGGATGGGGTTGATGGATCAGTTAGTCACTTGACCATCAGTCAGGTAGGATGGGGTTGATGGATCAGTTAGTTACTTGACCATCAGTCAGGTAGGATGGGGTTGATGGATCAGTTAGTTAGTCACTTGACCATCAGTCAGGTAGGATGGGGTTGATGGATCAGTTAGTTAGTCACTTGACCATCAGTCAAGTAGGATGGGATTGATGGATCCGTTATTTAGTCACTTGACCATCAGTCAGGTAGGATAGGGTTGATGGATTAGTGAGTTAGTCACTTGACCATCCGTCAGGTAGGATGGGGTTGATGGGTCAGTTAGTTAGTCGCTTGAAATCAGTTACTTGACCATCAGTCAGGTAGGATTGGTTTGATTAATGAGTTAGTTAGATTTTTAAAAACAGTTCAAGGTGCAGCAAAACAAAATAATACTTTTGAGGACCTTGATTTGGTTTGAAGATTTTATGTTTTCTGTGCAATGTTTTGTACTCTCACACTTTCCCAAGTTCCTCTGTATTTGTCCTCCTACTCCTTGTCTTTCTCAAATTATAGATTTTTTTAGTGTCAATTCCTTTTATTTACCTGATACATATATGTCGCAACCAGCTTTGATTCTTTAAAATGCACATGTTGATCAATTATTTGGTGGTATCCATAAAGAAAAACTCATGTTTTTAGAAAATTTCTTTTTCTTTATTTTAAAATCTTTTTCTGGCTTTTAGTTTTTCCAACAATCTCTAGGAGCCTTCTTTAAATAGGTAGACCTTTAAAAAATTAATATGCAAAAAGTGGGAGAAGCAAAATAATATTTCATGGGTACTTATAATCAGACAAGTTTGGTCTAAATTTACTTTCTATTATTTCAAATTCAGAGATTTTGTTTGGTAGAAATTTTTTGTTGTTAATATTCTTTCCTAACACAGCGGTAAAACATTATTGTCTTTGGTTTACTTTCTTTGTTTTTGTAGAATATTAAATTTGACCAAGGTATACATGTTTACATATAATGTTGAGGGAAGAAATTTAATTCTGGTCGCTAATGCTTTTCGTTAAATTTCCATACTTCATAGCACCATTATAAGCTTTTATTGAACCCAGTCAGCAGGAACAGAAGATGTCAACTTCATATCTTTCTCAAGTATTTTGGATGACCCTATAAAATGAAAGTCATTGAATTACGTTGCAAAACATTTAATAAATATTCTAGGAAGAAACTTGAATGTTACTTGTACAGGGATTAACTTTTTTTCTTTTTAAGTGCTGCAATGAATATCCAATAAAATCAAATTCTATACATGTTCCCAAAAGAATTTTTTTTTTTTAGCAAACAGTGAGGAACTTGCCCAAGTGCTTTTGAAATCTAAATTAAACTATCAAATAAAATTGTACATTTCCTCCTTTAAAATTGTATGTGTCCCTCAAATATCCATTTTGACTCAACAAAACTGCAGGTGCCCACAGGAACACACGATGTACAATCAAGGTTGAGTCAGTAATGAGCAAGTTTGCTTTGAATCATGTTGTCTGCCTAAAGTTGACATCTTCTGTATATTGCTGTAAAGCTTTTTTGTGTCCTGTAGCCCGCCCCCATATTTTGTTGTGTGCTTGTGTCCTCGCAGGCCGAAGTTCAGGAAGCAGCTCTCGGCGATCCTCTACCGGCAGCGACAAGAAGGGTGAGTACTCTCTCCTGCACAATCCTCTCCCTCCTGAGTTACTCCCCTTTCTTTTCTCCCCTTGTGTGTAACCATTAACCTTCTTATATGGTACCTGGCGATGAAAACATTTTGTCCTTGAAATCGAAAAAAAGTCCTGAATTGTAGAATAAATGAAGAGATAGGCCTGCTTTAATACTTTCATTACCAATGTCAGCTTTGGTTTGAGCCTTTAAAACTAATATCTGCCGTTGCCACTGTCAACTGGAGACAAATAATAGACTAGTTTAAAGAAAAATCATCTGATAAATATACATTACATATCATAGTAAAATAGGTAAAAGGATTCTTGTTAAATTTTTTCTCAAGTCATACACTGGCTTTTGACAACCAGGCAAATATGTGGTGCCAGGGCGTAACAGTGAAAGTTTTATTGGAGGATAAATTTAAGTTATAATCTGTTCAAATTTATATCTGGGTGCTGATTTTGTCAAGTCATATCTGGGATCGCTACTGAAAAAAAATGCTTGCTGTCCTAACGTGCCTGCCATTGCCTTCTAATGGGGAAACTAGAGATTTTTCAATTTATGGAACTTTTTTCTTATTTTTTTATGTGCATTTATTTCAGTTCATCTAGAGATTGTGTCTCAAATTGTTATGCAGCAAGCTCTTGAATGGCAAACAAATTTCAGCTCCTACGAAGTGTTGAGAAATCTTAGATATCTAGAATACTCCCATCTTCCCTCAGCTCTATATATTTACTATTTTCAAGACAGTTGGAAAATTGCGTGAAAGTCAGCAATAGAGCACAAATTTATTAATGTGTATGGGTTAGGTTAGACACTACTGTGTTGTTTGCATCATGGGTATTATATGTTTTTTAATTTTTTTTGTGCAGGCTGGGGCTTTTATGAATATTAGCCATATTTGACAATAGCCTCATTTTACTGCTGAGGAATTAGAGTTCTGTCTGTGTTCTCTATAGAGGGAGGGAGAGAATTCTCTCCCTCTCTCCGGGTTTAACGTCTCCTAGGTTCCCCTGGGGGGTCCTATACGGCGACAGTAGAGTTCTGTCATAATTCCTAAGGGGAAAAGGATTGAAGTATTTTCAAGGGGAATAACTGAGCGCTGTCTGAAGGACATGTATGAAAAAGAGTTTTTGCTCTTTGCACTATTGGGCTGTCACATTCGCCATTTGGTTAGTTGTTTTATTGTGTATTTCTTTGTAATTTATATTGTTACTTACTCTACTTAAGCGATATGGTAGGAAGAAAGTTGTTTGTTGTTGTGGTTGGTTGTTTTTTTTTGTGTGTGTGTCTTTTTAAAACTTCTCTCGGGCTCGATGGGACACTTTGTACACCAACTGCTAAAAGGTTAGCTTATTTTGACTGAGTGCTCAACTAAATCTCATTACAACACTTTGAAGGGTTTAATGTTGGCCAAATACAATCCCATCACTCTATTAATGAGCGGTTATGTTGAACCTGCGTGCATCTTTTACTTCTTCGTCTCCTTCTTCTTTTTAATAATTACCCCACCTCAATCATTTCCCCTTTCTGCCCTTTTATAGTTAAGTTGACTAGTTTACAACGAATCAATAATCTTGTGTGTCAGTTGACATCGTTTAAGACTTGTCGATGATTGGGCAAGAGAACACAATCGATAGGTAGCAAGTCTAACCCTTTGAGCAATTTGAGCTGCTAATAGTCCGACATGGACTAATAAGTACATGTGCTACTTGTTCGACCGTTGAGATCCAAGGCTATTCCGGCTGTACGACATTAAGCTGTCCCAAAATCAATACGTTAAAATAGAAGCGACATGCAACGTTCTAAACACTGTATCGAACAGTTTCTGTTTTACATTTTGCGTTAATTTGAATATGCGGTGGCAATTTGAAGCTGCCTCGCAATATATCTGTGGTAGCCTATTATTTTTACAACCGGTATTGTTAAGTCAGTATCGAGATAAACTTAAAATTTTGAGTATGATTACTAGATTATTTTAAAAAAATATTTTAAAATTCTTAACTTCGTTAGCGTGGAGGAAAAAAAATTAAAAATTAATTAGCAAAAACTTGTCAGGCATCGTCACCACCGACTATGAAAACGATATAAATAACGAAGCATAAGTCTGACTGAGGTATTCCCACCATTATGTAAAGCTTTATCATTCACTGCCCCTACCTAATGTAAATTTCTACAACAAAGGCTGATATTATTTCAAAATATTATATTTATTAGTAGCTTCAATTGCAACAGTGAACATATTTTCTCTGAAGTTCTTAAATTTTATTTCGTAGAATGCTTAAGATGCGCTATACCATACGTTACAACTTGGTTTTAATTTCGCCTTCTTGTGCGGGCAAAAAAAAAAAACAGTGCGGGGACGAAAGGCTTAGAAATTAAAGGAAAAAGGAATTGCCTAAATCGAAAAAAAATTTTTTCTAAATAATAGATCCGAAATTATTAACGCCAATTTTATAGTTTTTCTGTTTTGTTGTTGTTGTTGTTTTTTTGTTTTTAAAATAATTTTCTAGTCTGTACTGTAAGCTCTTCTGTGAACAAGAAACGCTATTTTTGCCAGATAATTTCATTTCAAACTACCGAACGTCGAGTTTGCAGTTTGTATGTGATCAAAAGTATTAAAAATTTGTTTTTATTACAGGAGTTTGTATATGGCACGGATGATGACTAACATTGGTGTCGCTTGCATTAAAAAGTACACATTCATTTTACATGTAATAAAAATGTTGCCTGCTATGCAACCTGAGCTATTGTGTGAATTCCGGCGATAAATTATGAAAAAAAACAACAACAAAAACTGGCATTCGTGGCTCTCCTGAACTATACGGTATCCTGTTTGTATTTTTGTTTTCTCTGCTCTCTAAATCTACACTTGGCCTCGGAAGAATTATTTTAATAAAATCATAGCTTGCATAGAGTTTGCATAGAGAGCGAGGTCACGGTGTACGAGCTATTGTTGTCCGGTAATAAAATATAACCGGCTTGTATTTCTTGGCAAGGCTTCTCGACTCGGCGCAGAGAGTTGGTTCAAGGGCGGCCAAAGCCACTCCAGGCAGCTGGCGTGGGCGATTCCGATTCCACCGATTCTTCCACAATGTGGATACACATTCATTTTTTTTAACCGCTCCAGAGAACCAGATCATAATCAATCGCATGAAAAAACATTTAGAAACTCGATTTATTTCTCTGGTTTAAAAATATAAATCAGTGTGGCATGTGACGCCCTTGCCCTAACTTTTTAGTTCTGAGAAAAATACTGAAATGGAAGCGGTCGTGGAGTTACAGAAATCCAACGCGATCACATTAGAAAAAGGGAAAAGATATCAACATAATTAGAAATTATTGTATTTTTAGAAATGACTAATTTATTCTCGACATAGTCATTGTTCCCCCCCCCCCCCAACAAATATAGCCTTTATAGTGCTGCTGTTGGACGATAAACCATCTCAACTTAACTCTGTTCCCCCAAAGCCGTTTATGGTTATGGCAGCTTATGGAACACCTGTAATTTCCAAAAAGTTTTTCATCCCCCGGGCTTCCCTAACAATCTTTGCGGTGGTAAAAGCACCAGCCAAGGTTCAAATCTCAGACCTCCTGCTCGTAAGCCCAGACCGCTACCGACTGAGCTATCTGTTACCCCAACTATCTGAAAAATGTAGGGTTTCATTGGTTTCTTGTCCATTTCCACTGTTTTTTAAAGTATTATTATTATATTCAATCATAGCTTTGTGTTCTTGGGCATGTTGTTATGAAAGATTTCCTGAAGGAGATCAATAACGCAATATCTTATCTTACATTAGCCTGTATCTTGGACGGGTCTAAGGACTAACTTTTGACAATGGTTACTGTCTTTAAACAGCGTTTCAGTACATGTCATTGATGTTCTATTTATAGACTAGATAGGCTAAGCAACACGTCGGCCATGAGACAGGCAGGAAGCTCCTGCTAGTGGAGATGGGACCTTCACCCTGAGCTCTACGCTCGCGGTGAACCTTAATAATTGACTTTTTGGGCTTAAATTGGCATAATTCTGTGAGACTGGTTTTTACTTGACCAGAAGCCAGCCAGCAGACATGTGAGGGTCTTATAGCTCGCACACTGATATCGCGAAAGGTATAGCGCGCTGCAGTGGCATTGTCCCGTTTACCTTATTACGTCACTGATATAAACATTGTTAAGTCAGACATTATGTGGTTTAAGTATAACCGGTTCTCTTTCACTTGAATCGCCGTTACCGTGCTGGCGTGCCGTAAAAACAAATCGCCCACTTGAATCGGTTCCAGCATAATAATTATTTTCGCCCGTCGGTCCGTGGTTCGTTAGAGTTGTTGCCGGTGTAGCACGCCACACCAGGCAACTTTCATACCGAGGCAGAGTAACAAAAGAGAGGCGAATCGTACTCTTATAATTTTTATTGAATATCTCATTATTTCAGACACACACACACACGCTATTTGCACAAATTCGGTTATATTTTCCTTCAACGCAATGCAGGCGAGAGTTGTGAAGATTTTTCCCGCTCCCCCCCCCCTCTCTCTCTCTCTCTCTCTCTCTCTCTCTCTCTCTCTCTCTCTCTCTCTCTCTCTCTCTCTCTCTCTCTCTCTCTCTCTCTCTCTCTCTCTCTCTCTCTCTCTCTCTCTCTCTCTCTCTCTCTCTCTCTCTCTCTTTCTCTCTCTGTCAAATACACAGTGCAGCTTAATATATCATGATATAAATTGATATAATTTCCTTGTTTGTTTTGGAAAAAGAGTATTATTATGTCTATGTTGTTGTGTGGGTCTCTTTGTCTTTGTCTCACATGAACACAGTGGAACTATTTACAGACATACTGTGTATATTGTTGTTTCCTTAGAGCACGTTATTTTAATCTCTCTTTCTCTCTTTCTCCCTTTCCTCTCTTTCGGTGGCCGGATCGATTGTACGGTTTGCAGGTCCAAAGTAGGACAGGGTCATTCCAAGGTGAAGGTCGCTAGTGTTGATCAACAAACCTTGGCCACCTCGTAGCCTCAGCGAGCGCAGTCTGAGTCAGCTTCTCTCTCTCTCTCTCTCTCTCTCTCTCTCTCTCTCTCTCTCTCTCTCTCTCTCCCCCCACTGTCACCCACTTTTGGCGATCCTAGCCGCACCGGCAACGAATAATTTTCCTTTCAGCATGGTCGGTGACCGAAAAATAGCAATAATTATGCTCGCCAGAGACACCAATACCATTACCCAGCCAAGCTCAAGCTACTTTCAAATGAACAGTGCAGTTCGCACAAATCCATATTAAGATTTGGCAATTGTATTGACAAAATGTGAAGTACTTATAATTCGCATTTAAGAATGGTCATGGAAAATAATGATTATAGCTGTCTTGTGAGCAGCATGTTTCTCAGCATATTGCCATAGTATTCTTCTAATAGACATTTTTTGGTCTTTTTTTTTCTTTTGGTCAGACATAAAATCCTGTAGGTATTGGCCTACTCTGTTAGACATTTCTTTTTATATCCTTTCCGGCAACTGTCGTATTATTTCTATATAAATGTTTAAGTCTTCCATATTATATCCACCACGTATTATCAAAATTTATTCGTTGAGCCTACATCTGCCATCTTAATCCCTGAGATTTTTTGTCCTATCTTTACCTGTTTGAAATTCGTCTGTATCGTACTGCTTAGTATTAGACACCTTTATTATATTCTATCTTAAATATATTTGGTTGGAAAAGTCTCCTGGTTTAACGCCTTTCATTCCCAAGAGGATCCCACAGCGGGATACCCGGGATTTAGCTAGTCACATTATACTGACACCAACCCTACTGGTCAGAAAGAAACACTGAATCATAGCTGGGCTCAAACCACTACCTCCTGCATCAGAAGCTTACGCGTTTACCCCAGCGCCACGCTCCTATGGGCTGAAATGTGTACAAAGTGTATATTAAATTTTGTAGTTCCCCTGAGCGTAACCGGCCCGTGGCACTGTAGGTTTCAGTCCGTTTCACACTGAAGATTTTAAGACCAGCCTGCCCTCCTTGGTCTGGACTGACCTTACTCGGCCAGAGCTACGACAGCCGGCCGGCGGTTTTCATACGCTCGAGATGCTACCTCCGTTGGCGTACGGACCCGGCCTGAATAATGCTTATGTGCACGTATTTTGAGTGAGGGAGAAAGGGTTGGGGTATTTGCTGTAATATTTTAAATGTATGGAACTGAAAACAATCCCATTGGCATTTTGGGGTGATAGGACAACGAATTCATGTTGAACTTGTAACTTGAAGCCTGCCCATTACCCAATCCAGTGGATTATAACAGTACGAGCTGTTCGTAATATGAACCACCACTATTTAAGACTAATACATAATTATCAGTAGGTGGATAATATGCATTTGTAGAATTGTAATAGTCTTGTTTATCACTGATCCGCAATGTCACACGCAATTTGGTCAGATTTTAGTCCCGGCACTCCCGTCTACGAGTTGACGTCCATGTTCCCTGTGGTTACTGACTTCCCCAACTGTTGATTTGTTGTTGGGTTGGTTTAACGTTCAACAGCAGCACTATATAGGATATATCGTGGACGGGCCCCAAGACGGACGTCTGGCAATTTTATGTGCTGCCACACACGAGACAGGGCGGGGATACCATGACTCCTCTATCAGCCGATCTCATTATACTGACACCGACCCTACCAGTAGGGAACGCAACAGCCAGGATTCGAACTCGGGACCTTTTGCGTGTGAAGCCGATGTTCTACCCCTGGACCACCGCGCCCCCCAACTGTTGAGTGAACTTTACAGTATAAGATCCAAGAATTTGTTTATACGATTCGTTCTCGTCGGTACACGGAATGTTCGAGCAATTACCCCTCTCCCCTAGCCTTTCACTATAACGTCGGAATCGACATTACATTATAATATGGTTCTTTTTCGTCTAACCACGCGAAACACGAAGTATCACGTTTCCGTTCTTAGCCGTTCGTAAGAACGCTGTAATCGTGGTGCTCAACGTCACGTCGATCAAGATAATTACATATATATTTTGTTTTTCGCCGTAATGTCAATTGGCTGTGCCCTGCTTTAATGCTTCCCTATCGCTAAGTCTGGCGAGTATAATTGGGAGACTTATCGGACTAAGCACGAAAATAGACACACCATTCGAGGCGGGCAGAATAAGTGTTCCTCCATCAACTTGTTTACGCTGCTATGGGTTATCGACTTACTGCTGCCTTCAAGGATTCAGTATTGACTATCCCGTCACTTTGATTGTATCACATTTAGGCGTTCAAAACAAGTTATTAGCCTTCTTCAGTGGACAGCAGATGGATGTCCGTAGACGTTTAATTTACTTTTTGATAAGCACGCTCTTGCTCTAAGGCAATCCAGTTTATTTGCCGTGTTATAGATCAAGAAAACATGTGTTTAAAATCGGAGGGCGGGAGGTGGCGCAAATAGCTCTAGATTGGCTAGTACGATATTTGCGGTTAGAACCTCAACTGGTACATGCGTCTCTGTGTAAGGTCCATTAGGAAACGTACGAGACGTAGAATTAATGAAAAATGTCGCATCAATATGATTTAAAAAGTGTTCTTATCCTATTCAAATAGTATGTAAATATAACGTACCAGGAATGGTTTGGAGAGATCGCATCTATTTTTGTTGGTGTGTGTAGCTCCTGTTTGGAGCATTGCATTCATGTTCGATGCCCACTTCAATCTGTTCGACCAGCTGAGAGCATCTTGCGAGCGTCTGTTTCAGATTATCGTTCGGCTTTGAGAGTTGTTGAATTTTTTTCTGTTTGTTGTTGTTGTTGTTGTTGTTGTTGCTGCAACATGAAAACAATTGACACCAAAAGAAGGTCACCAAACCTGGGCGGTCGTGGTCACACGTACACTCTGTATTGTTTTCTGGTGATAGACACACATTTTTCAAGAGAAAGAACCTTACTTTGTAAACAAGGCTCCAAGAATAAACTTTTGTTTTTGGAGTAGGTCAGATAGTACGATATAATATGACAGGAGTAAAGCTTGTAAACGACTTTCTGAGAACATCGACCCTTTGTAAGACGTGATCAACAGTCAGGACTGGCAGTTGAGAAAATTGAATGTGGGTTTGTTGTTGTTGTTTGTTTGTTTGTTATTTCTTTTTCTCCTTTCGTTATTTTCTTAAACATAAGATCCTCCGACTCAGTTTTGTTGATGTCTATTGGTCAGGATGAGAACTCCTGATACTTCTTTTTGAACGTGTCGCTGTCTTGTTATGTCTCGGTGTGAACCCACGCCAGCTGTTTCCCACATTTATTCTTATTTTTTTCTCATAAGGATACAGTGTTTGTCACCACGAAGATAGGCGTTTGGGATGCATATGTTTATGCGTGCCCGTGTTTATGTTTGTGGGTATGTGAGTGAGGAAGGGTGCCACACGATCGAGTTCAATCAACAGATCGATTGGTCATTTAATTAGGGGCCTTTTTGCTTAAGTGTTAACGCACAAAATAATACAATTAGAAGTGAGGTACCGGTATCACACATACCTGTTGGTGGTTTCTGTGATGGTATCTCATATGGTATCAAGTAATACAAATTATGTTTCATATACGCCAAATGATAGTGTGATGTTTCATTATATACGGATGACAGATAGAGTCCACCAGGAGTTAATAATTAGAGAGAGAGAGAGAGAGAGAGAGAGAGAGAGAGAGAGAGAGAGATAATTAGATAATTTGCTATTGTTTGAACTTTGGCATAAAAGTGTATATTCTGGTATAAAAAAGTGCGATTTATTTATCTTAGTAATACACGTTCAATTAAACCAGTTATTAGTTGGTTTGCTCGATTGTTTTGCAATTGAGCGTTTGTCTTTTCAATCGCCCGGCCAAATCGTTTGTAAACATATCTTTCACATTTCGTGTGCGTGAGAGAGAGAGAGAGAGAGAGAGAGAGAGAGAGAGAGAGAGAGAGAGAGAGAGAGATCCATAATTTCACACTCATGAAGTGTTGGCTTAGTTTTCCCACTAGCTTCTTTAAAACATCAAAATCTGAATAGTTTGTAATGAGTGTGTGCAAACAACTGGAAAATAGACACAAGTTGGTTTAATTGGGTTGCATAGAACCAAATGCTACTTGTGCTAGGCCCCTATCAAGGCTATCATACTATTGATTTGAGGATAGATTTAACCTGTGTAGATCATCTCATTCACTTTCTCTTATGCAGACATGCTTGATTTTCATATGCACATGACACAACACTGGATCAAGTTTAGCACACATTACAACCACACATGCCATATATGAGTACACACTTAGCCAATCGGCGTTCAGCCAACCGTCGCGCTGATGCAACAGCGGCTGCTATTGGTTGGAAGTGGGCCACTGTTTTGTTTACGCGAATTGCGGTCACCATCCGGGGTCAAGGCCGCCGCGCACAGCATGCCGCTTGGCAAAGGTCAACGTGGGGACAGACAAAGCAGTTTTATCGCTCGTAGGCTATAATTAACATCAGTCAGCCTACCAAGAAACTAGGAGGCCTTGTTTTTCTTCTTCCTCTTTACAAGGCATGCCTTGAAAACATCACCAGCGTCAGTATTTTCACGTCATCTCTTTTTATTTTCAGCGTTGCCATTCTTAGTTTTTTTCCACTAAATTTAGTGGTTTTCTGGTCGATTTAGTTTTTTAGTTGTTTTTTGGCACTTTTAGTGTTTTTTTTTCGGTCCTTATTTTTTTACTTAAAAAAGTAGAAAAAGATGATAAAAAATTTTTTTTTCAACTTATAAAATTGAAATATTAAGATAAAAAGACGACTTATTTTTTTCATGAGTCAAACAGTAAGAAATTTCAAACTCTGTCATTTAAAAATCTGCCCAACAGGCAAAAATCGAGGTACTGCGCGCCCGTGCCCACGTGCGTAAGCGTGGCAACGCGTTCGCTAGCGGTATGTTTCGGTGCTGACACTCGTGTAGGCCGTGGTCCTAAAGCTCTTCGTCAAAAGAAAAGGGTGAAAGGCTGCTAAAAACTAAAAAGCATAGAGACCGATAGACTCCTACGCCCCCTAACTTAACGTCATACTGTTACACTTACAGTGTCGTTGATTGTCGTCATGCCACTTAAGCGACAAGCATTAAGCTGTGTTTATAGTGCCGGTTGGCTGTAGACTTTTTCGTGCCCCCGGAAGACAATCAAGAAACCGTGTGGGTTGATTTCAATTGGTTGCCAGCGCAATAACCTTACCATGTGGAAGAGTCCACTGATGGTTCAAATCCTTAAAAATTTGCATATTAAAAGAAGAAAATGTACGATAATTTCACAGTTAATATGTCCCAATATACCACCCCACCCTGGTTTACAATTTTAATGAATTCCCAGCTATGAAACCTGTCTCTCTTAAAATCGTCTTAACAATATAGGGAATCAATTTTCGGGCTGCAAGGTGAACTAACTTAAAGTAAAAAAGTACCTATGCAAATTAATATTTGAAAAAAGTAGACTGTTCCACCACCACAACATCGCGTGACCCAATCAAATTAACCCTTTAACGCATACTGTCTAATATATTAGACAAAGTTTTAGACGTTAATAGCACTCCCCAGTAGCATTAAAGAAAGAACTTTAATGTGGACCATAAAAAATGGGCCTTGATCTACTGGCAGGAAAAGTTTCATCAAGGGAAACCACTCTTGATTTTTCTCTTTCAAACTGACAACATGGCTGATTCTGGAGAGGGAAGGTAAGTCGAACATTTTTCCTTAGTTCTAAGCTAAAACGTCGATTACAAATACAAAATACAGTTATAAAGATTGACTTGGTAACTTTGATTGCTGTTGCATTGTTTATAAAACGCAAAATAATTATGTTAGATCTATAGGTTATACTTTTTGTGCGTGTCTAAAATTTGTCAGCAGAACTTGAAAGGGAACAAACTAACAACCTAGTCAACATTGGGACCTGTGGCCTGCATGTTCTTCACAACGCTTTTAAAGATGGTATGAAGGCAACTAAGTGGGAGATCCAGTCACTTCTGAAATTTGCATTTTATCTTTTCCAAGAATCACCTGCAAGGAGAGAAGATTTTTTCAACATGTGACAAGGTGGATGGAGCTGGCCAGATACACCAGACGATGACAACAAAGGGGACAAAGCATATGCTCATATTTCTGGCATACATCCTCAGAAAGGTGAATGCAATGAATACCGAATTCCAATCAGAGGATTATCGGCTCCACAAGGTGTTCAAGACAGTCACTACAGAATACCGCATTATCCTGGGTCTCTTCATCAGAAGTTCAGTACTTTCTTCAACATCACTGGAGACCATCAACCCAGCTGATCCCAAGCATTGGAAAGAACTTAACGAGATCAACGTGGGAGGAAAGTGTGAAGCTGAGCTCATGAAGGTCCCTTTGGGTGAAAGGGAAACCATGTTCAGAAGAGACGTGCAGAGTTATTTGGTTGAACTTTGCGTCCAAATCAAGAAACGATTTCCAATGGGTGACCAGAGTGTGCTTTCCCAACTCTCTCTACTGGACCCCAAAGAGGCAACAGCTGAAAACAAGCCATCGATAGTCCCACTGGCTCTGAGATTTCCGAACATCACTCTACCAGAAACAATGGACGATCTTTCAAACCAATGGAATGAGCTCTCGTCTTTGAGCCAGATGCTTTCCCCTTTGCTAGAGAAGACACCAGCTGAATTTTGGACACACATCAAAAGACTGAAAAATGCAAGTGATGAGCCCAGATTTGAAGTGTTATCTTCCTTCATGTGCAGCCTCCTCGCCTTGCCACACTCATCAGCTTGTGTGGAAAGAGTGTTCTCTCAAGTCAACTTGATTAAAACGCCACAGACAAACAAGATGAAAGTGAAAACGCTTGCAGATAGAATAACTGCCAAACAAGCAATCAAAAGAGAAGATAACTGCTATTCATGGAACCCCGCAAAAACCCTTGTCGATGACGCAAAGAACGGCGTTTGTCACCAGCGCTACGACGAAGAACAGAAGCAAAAAGAAAGTGTCACCGTACACGTCGACATTGAGGCCGATTGGCCAATGTCGAGTGACCAATGAAAAAAAAAAGCCAACCCTTCATGTAAATAGACTATGTATATAAATGTACATATACTGATTTTCAAATCAAGTGGCGAAAGTCCACCACAAATGATAATTAAAAAGTTTAAGTTGCATTGATGATTGAGCGCATAAAAAAAAAAAAACACTGGTAAACTTTGTATAATTATAAATTATAAGTAAAAAAATCTACAAGGCCGATCGGCCAAACTAGCAGCCGACTGAGCCGAGGAATGATTAGGCGCTATTATTGCCTGTTAGGCTAGCTTTCAACGTCCACACAGTTGAAGGCCCAGAATAAAACATAAACTCGGCTTTCGACGGCATGAAATAAAGAAACAGCTACTAGACTAGACCTGCAACAAAAGAGATAAGAAAATAAATATATTTAATAATTATAAGCACTTTTAGAGGTATATTTATTGTTTTTAGTTTTTTTTCGTCCGATTTAGTGGAATTTTAAAAAATATTTAGTGGTCGTCAAAAAATCTGGATGGCAACACTGATTGCCACTAGGCCCTGTCGCCAACAAGACTTTTTTGCTCTTCATTCGGCATTATATTCCAAAGCCGCTTGGCAAAGGTCAACGTGGGGACAGACAAAGCAGTTTTATCGCTCGTAGGCTATAATTAACATCAGTCAGCCTACCAAGAAACTAGGAGGCCTTGTTTTTCTTCTGTGTATTCCTGCGGTTTCTAGCCCTCTTGAATTTATGTCCCATCACCCTCTCGTGGCCATTCCCCTTGTTTTCTCTCCCATAGGCCTAACATCATTTCATCTGTTTCACGCATGCCTAAAATCATCAACGTTCAGGATGTAAGTATATAGGCCCTAGCGTAGATGCTGATCTATGTGCAGTGAACTTAAAGTCTCCAGGTTCAACGATTAATTTAAAAAAATTGTTTTAAAGTACATGTCATTGGAGCCCGAATTTGCAGCCAGTTAAGCCCTACACCATCATTAAATTTCCTTGTGTTCGTTTTGCACTTTTGTGAAAATTTACGAATTAATGTAATTTGTAATTTGATTGTGTTATTTATCATAATAGTTATTTAAGTGAAGGCGAACGAGAGAGAGAGAGAGAGAGAGAGAGAGAGAGAGAGAGAGAGAGAGAGAGAGAGAGAGAGGGGGGGGGAGAGAGGAGAGAGGGGAGAGAAGAAGGAGAGGGGGGGGAGGGTGGGGGGGGGGGGGGGCATTCTAGTGCCTGACATGTAACCCAGAGAAACGGTATAAAGAAAACTGCATTAAACTAAGAATGGTGTAGAATCTAAGAGTTGCGGACTCCCGTGTAGAGTAAAAAGCTCGCTTTGCTTTGTACGAGTCATAGTTCTGTACACTCTGTTTTAATATACTGTTACGATTTAAATTGAAGCAATATGTCGCATGCTATTAATCCTGCGGACGGATTCCAATAATTTTATTAAAGTATGACAATTTTAAGTGTTGTGACAGATATCTCTCTCAGCTGGTCACAATTCATTCTGACACCGACCCAGCTAGTAGGGAATACGTTGGCCTGATTGAGATTCGAATGCGAGACTCTTGATTTGTAGTCGACTACAAAATTATTGTTTAAGTACAAAAGTTGTGCAATGACCTTGTAATCCAAATGCATACCGTGTCTAAGCGACCGAGCTACACCGTTTTTAAACACAACGCTTCGACACGGAATGCATTTGGATTACAAGGTCACTGCACAATGCTTGCACTTTAACAATAACGAAACCAACTCTTATTGTTCCATTAAGATTGTTGCATGTACATTGATGGGGATATTGTTTTATGATATGTTTCTATTTCCGTGTAATTTGTGTATGGGTGTGTGTGTTTTGTGTGAAATTTTTTTACACCTGGAATGTATCTGGACGCACGGTTAAGGTGTTTGTGTGTATGTGTGTGTGTGTGTGTTTTTTTTTTTTTTTTGGGGGGGGGGGGTCCAAGAAGCTCCGCCCTGAAACGCTCACTATTGGACGGATCGGTTGGGAGCGCTCTGTTAATAACTTACCTTTATAGTTTTCACCTACCTAGGTACATACACACACTGATTTCTGTTTGTCTATTTATTTCTGTCTTGATAACAAGTGTGTAAAGGTCCATATGATTGTAGTGTTGTCTAGTTTCTAATTCTCAGTATCCTCTCTCAACTCGTTACTCCCGGCCTGGATAATCTTGTTAATGTTTGTGTTGGTTTATGTTCCATTTGTTTAATATAGCCATTTTGCAACTATTGAGTAGACTTTTTTTTATTATTATTATTGAACACTTTTGTCTATGGTTGCTTTTTTTCCTTACTTCTCTTGTGACCAAGAACGGTTAAGTGCATGTTTTATTAGTCATTATTATTAACCAATGAAATTAGTTTAAAAATCTCCTTGGGAATAACAAGATGCTCTCGCCCTGCATCACGCTGCCACACGTAAAACTCCTAGACCTACTCCACAAGTCATGTGACCACACCGCCGTTTAGGATTCGCCTTGATAACAAAGGAGACGTTAAACCAGGGGGAAGGTAAAACGTCGCGGTAGCTTACGACTCTTATTGGAATATTCTTACACC
Source organism: Elysia chlorotica (assembly GCA_003991915.1). Lineage (NCBI taxonomy): Eukaryota > Metazoa > Mollusca > Gastropoda > Plakobranchidae > Elysia > Elysia chlorotica. The sequence goes on along the minus strand of RQTK01000026.1, from coordinate 33,036 downwards.
GAGTTGTTTGCTGTGACCATGTACTTACAGCCCCAGTTGGCAGCGCTTCTCTTCTCACCTCCACATAGCATGATGGTCAAATAATATTTCACGCGCGCAACCAAAGCCATTTCAACAGCAGCACCATATCGCAAGGTGGATGGTTCGAGCCCCACCAATGTCTAGTGCCCAGTGTGTCCAGTCATGTGGTCAGTCAGGCATCAAGGCCACGGCGTTGCGCCCTCTGGTAGTAGATGACAACTGGATCAGTGCGAAATGTTGGGGTCCAGCTTGGGCCAGCACACCTGGATGGAATGCGGTTAATGGCAGTCGGAATACTGTGTGTGTGGAGAGAGAGAGAGAGAGAGAGAGAGAGAGAGAGAGAGAGAGAGAGAGAGAGAGACCTTATCAACTCTGAACGCCTCATTGCGTAAATCTATTATAGATTCTGTAAAGAGAAGTGTATAGTACAATCCAGATAGAAATCTGACAAAATCAGAGGACTCTAAATGGCCAACTGGCAAGTTTTCAGATAAACACGCAGACCAATAAAAAAAACCCATACAGTTATAGAGATGAGAGAGCGCGAGAGTGGGGTGTGGGGGATATTTTGGAAGTAGAAATAGCAGAAATACAAGATACATAATTATGTCTAACGAGTGACTTGGGGAGAAGCAACGTGTGGTGAAAGTTTGTTGCTGCTTGATGTCCAACGTCAGCACTATATAGACTATATTGTGGACGGATGCTTAGAGTAGACTAACGTCGACGTCTGATCGAGTTTACTTGCTACCACTCAGACAGTGCGAGTATACCATGACTGTTCCAGCCGGGCCGGTCACATTATTCTGACACCGATCCAACGGGGAGAGACGAGTCGTCAGAGCGGAGCTCGAACCACGGACCTTATACGTGGAGAGCCGATGTTCTAACCCCGGGCTACCGCGGCCCCAACGTGTGATGACCAGTAGGATCCGACTGATAGAGAGATATAATAATTATTCTATAGACGTGATTGTTCTATCTCCTGAGATAATTAAAATAGACGTGCTTATAATCTCCTCACCGTGGACAAAATCTCGCCGTTTGCCGCCCCCTGAGTATGAGCCATAGCGTAAGATTAGAGATCTAGGCCAGTTTAACCTAACTCTGCACTGACCACACCACATACACGGCACGCTATCCACACAGTAACGCTGGGCGGTGTCCAAGTATAGCGAGGAAAGAGGTAACGCTAAGTTTATGGGAGAGAGTAAAGGGCCGACTACAGTGAAACAGACTGTAAGCTTACAGAATCCGAGGGACGCCGGCACAGTTTGATATGCTGGATTACCGCGCACTGTCCGCGGTGTTATGTTCGCCATGTTCGCCGGCCTTCGAGCACAGCCGCTGTCAGCCAGACCTTACTTGACCTCGGCGCGCCTCTTGCCCCTCTGCCCCCTGACAAAAGCTGTCCTCTGTCCCCCAGGGCATTAGGTCGATCCCATTTTTGCTGGAGGGGTGCGAAGGTCTGTAACATCAATAATATCCGACAGGCCCCTAGTAGGTGTGATGTGCCTGGCCAAGGTAACCTGCGACTTTTCTGTTTATTTTTTCCCCTCCCCCTTTGCGTTTTATGATCGTTTTATGTCTGTGCTAGTTAAATGAGTACTCTGTGAGTGTCTCTCTGCCTGCCTGCCTCTCTTCCTCGTTCCATGGATCCACCTGAACCCTTCCCTTTCTACCTATAGATTTTCTTCCTACTCCTCGCTCTCTGCCTGTGTGTGTGTGTGTGTGTCTCTCTCTCTCTTTCTCCCTCTATCTGTCCTCTCCCTGCTTCTCTGTTTCTCTCCCTTCTTACCTTTCAATCTCGTTCATGCTACTCTCTCTCTCTCTCTCTCTCTCTCTCTCTCTCTCTCTCTCTCTCTCTCTCTGAGGGGCGCGGTGGCACTGGGGTAGAACATCGGCTTCCAACGCAAAAAGTCCGGGTTCGAACCCTGGCGATTTCGCTCCTTGCTGGTTGGGCCGTTGTTAGTATAATATCACCGGCTGAGACAGAAGTCATGGCATACCCACCCTGTCTCGTGTGTAGCAGCACATAAAATTGCCAGACGTCAATCTTGGGGCCCGTCCACAATAAAGTGTATATAGTGCTGATGTTGGATGTTCAAACCAACTCAACTCTCTCTCTCTCTCTCTCTCTCTCTCTCTTTCTCTCTCCCTCCCTCTCTCTCTCTCTCTCTTCTCCTCTCTCTCTCTCTCTCTCTCTCTCTCTCTCTCTCTCTCTCTCTCTCCCTCCCTCTCTGTGATTTTGTCTTTCTTCCTTCCCACCTCTCTATCTTATCTTCTTCAATTTCATGCTGCCCCCTGCTAACCTCTTTCTTTCCGTCCCTCCCTCCCCCCCCCCCCTTTTTTTTTAATTATAAGTCCACAATATGTGTCTCTTTCCATCCCTCCCTACCCCCCACAATGTGTCTAGCTAGTTTAGAAAGTGCAGGGTCAGCAACAGTAAAAATCAGTCGGTGGATTGGTCAGGTTAGATCTGACGAGACACATATTGTCCAGACCGAAGAACTGATAACATCTAGAGATTATTGGACATAAGCCCCACCCCGTCCCTTTTGTTCATATTATCACCAAGTGCCTTCACTCTCGTAGCTTACCTTTTCTATGCTAATGCCTTCTCACGCCTTCTCCTTTCAAGTTATTTTTGGTTTTCCCTTCTTTTTATAAAAAAAAAAAGTCCGTTGTTATTGAAAGGATTTACACAATGCACCTACCTGTGCTCAGTTGATGTATTGATCCCTCGTCTTTTTGGTTGATTTCCTTCACGGTGGAGGGGAAATAACTCAGTGGGTCGAATGCGTGTCTTCTACTTATGGTGTCCCGAATTCGAATCCTGTTCAGGTCACCTTGGTTCCTACTTGATGAATAGGTGTGAGTGTGAATTGACTAGTCGATACAGGAGTCCTGAAATTCTCTCTCTGTTTATCGATACTGTACGTAAACATTTCTGACTTAAATGTTGGAAAAGGTCCATGGGAACGACTTGATCTACATAGAAGGACAAGGAGTTGGTGGTGGGTTCAAATAAAACTGACTAACCTGGTTGTTTTACATGGAATGTAGAAATTATTAAAACCACAATATGGATTTTTTTTCAAATTTTTTTTCTGTTCCGCCTGCAGTACCGACCAGTGCACTGTTAATGTTAAACTTTGTGAACATAATTGTCTTCACATCCCTATGTCGATCTCCCATTTTTTTCATGATAGTAACAGCCATTAACCCAAAAATGGCATGGTGTAACTTCAGATGAGGAGTAAAAGAAAAATAGCCAGCGCCTACAATAACATAGCAACATAGCACAGAATATTGTGTGTGTGGGAGGGGGGGGCAGTAGCTCTTAACCATTTGACTACTGATTCATAATTTTTTTTACTGTATTCAAACTGAGTGCACCGTTGAAGGACGAATTTGTCCGAGGAAAGAAAAAAAAAGGGAGAAAGGAGGGGGGGGGGGGGGGGGGGTTGAGAATGTGTCCTTGATGGCGAAAGGAAAAACAAAAAAAGACACAGCACCAAAATCAAAACGTATGAGGAGGCGAAATGAGCGAAAACAGGCTGATCGATGTGGTTGTCGAGAAGTGTTATACATTGTATTCACAAGTTGTGCGGGACAGGCAGTGAGGACGAAGGCAAAGTTGGAGTCGGTGCTAGCAGAGTAGAGGATGGACGAGAGCATCATTTCTGCATACAGTACAGGTACTAGGTGTATATTATACGAGGGTTAATTCAAGTTTATGGAAGGTAAAAAAAAAACAACAAAGAGAGAAATGACAAGGTAAAAAATTATGAATCAGTAGTCAAATGGTTAAGAGCTACTGCCCCCCCCTCCCACACACACAATATTCTGTGCTATGTTGCTATGTTATTGTAGGCGCTGGCTATTTTTCTTTTACTCCTCATCTGAAGTTACACCATGCCATTTTTGGGTTAATGGCTGTTACTATCATGAAAAAAATGGGAGATCGACATAGGGATGTGAAGACAATTATGTTCACAAAGTTTAACATTAACAGTGCACTGGTCGGTACTGCAGGCGGAACAGAAAAAAAATTTGAAAAAAAATCCATATTGTGGTTTTAATAATTTCTACATTCCATGTAAAACAACCAGGTTAGTCCCATTTTTTTCATGATAGTAACAGCCATTAACCCAAAAATGGCATGGTGTAACTTCAGATGAGGAGTAAAAGAAAAATAGCCAGCGCCTACAATAACATAGCAACATAGCACAGAATATTGTGTGTGTGGGAGGGGGGGGCAGTAGCTCTTAACCATTTGACTACTGATTCATAATTTTTTTTACTGTATTCAAACTGAGTGCACCGTTGAAGGACGAATTTGTCCGAGGAAAGAAAAAAAAAGAGGAATTTCCATAGGGGGGGGGGGGGTTGAGAATGTGTCCTTGATGGCGAAAGGAAAAACAAAAAAAGACACAGCACCAAAATCAAAACGTATGAGGAGGCGAAATGAGCGAAAACAGGCTGATCGATGTGGTTGTCGAGAAATGTTATACATTGTATTCACAAGTTGTGCGGGACAGGCAGTGAGGACGAAGGCAAAGTTGGAGTCGGTGCTAGCAGAGTAGAGGATGGACGAGAGCATCATTTCTGCATACAGTACAGGTACTAGGTGTATATTATACGAGGGTTAATTCAAGTTTATGGAAGGTAAAAAAAAAACAACAAAGAGAGAAATGACAAGGAGGGGGGGGGGGGGGGGGAGAGAGAGAGAGAGAAAGAGAGAGAGAGAGAGAGAGAGAGAGAGAGAAGAGAGAGAGAGAAGGGGGAGAGAGAGAGAGAGAGAGAGAGAGAGAGAGAGAGAGAGAGAGGGAAGGGAGGGTAGGTACGGACGGATATACATTGCAATGATATAAACTGGAGATATTGAGACCTGAATACGATGGGAGCCGTATTTGAATTGTTGCAGGAAGTGGAAAAAAAGAGAGAACTGAGTAAAGGTCAGCTCTGTCCAACTCTGGACTGAACACTGAAGAGGATCTCGTGCCGGCATCGCCGCTAATGAGAAGGTAACCAGAGTTGGCTGAGTGTCCTTCAACTCCACGTGACCCGGCAACTTACTGCAAGCTTGGCCGGCCGGCCTGGCGAGGCTAGCATGTTAGCGTTGTCAACAAACCTGTGTGTTGCCGTGTCAAGGTCATGGAAGTGGGGTTTAGGAGGGTGGGGGGATGGTAGATCTGGGGAGGAGTATAAAAGTATAGAGAGACGAAGATAAGAGAGAGAGGAAAACCGGAGTGGAGGGGGGGGGTATAGAAATTTAGATAGACCAAGAGGATTAAAGATATTGTGTGCAGCTGAGAGAGAGAGATAGAGAGAGACCCAAAAGAAAGACAGAGGGTTAAGGAGGAATCATTCGATAAATGTTATTGTTATGAAGACTTATGTGGTTTTTGCTAGTAAAAGAACAATCAACATGCAAAATGATAAGTGATAGTGAACCTTTAAAACATGCAATAATAATTGACCGTCAATAAATTTTAAACTCGTGTCAGGTGTGGCGACAAGTTACGTGATAACCTGATCGTTCCTTAGCAAAACTATTCCGCGATTAGCCTCTTATGTAACCGTTGGCACATTCAGGTATTGGCAGCAATTTGCATTATGTCGGTAGAAGCCGCCGCCTGAACGGTAAAAAAGACTAAGTAAAATTACATCCTTGCTCTGTTGGAACAGCCAACTGGTTAGTGCTCTGGACTGACGAGCAGGCGGTCCAATGTTCGACTCCCAACTATTGCCTTCGTCTCTATGGAAAATCTTTGGATCTCAACAATTCTGTGTCCTCAACTCCTGATTGCTCAGTCGGCAATGTTAGGGACCGACCAACAAGAAAGCATCCGAGGTGTGAATCTAAACTGGATATCTTTCCAAAAGCAAAACCTGAAAGCACTTTCCTTTATGGCGTTTTTTTCCCTTCAAATTCAGGCTTTTAACAGCGCTGTATCTTAGCTATCAATTGGCTTCCTGGTTCACGACCCGTGGTTCGAGTCCTGTGTGCTTTGGCTTTTTTAGATCCATTGGGAAGGTCACGGCTGGATTGGTGTTCCCTGGAGTTTACATGGGGCACCGCGGTGGTTGCCTCTCCCTTTGATCTCACAACAACGAGCCGTATAATAATTGGATGATTCTAACCCAATAACCTTAAACTAACCACTCGACTGCTGAGATGAAAGTTGGAAATCTCAGACTAATGGCATTTATGTCAAATGAAATTTCTGAGTAAACTGATTGGTGCCTTCAAAAGCTTGGCCCATAAGTGCACCATCACGGTAGCTTGCGACTCGTGGTAATAATATGCTATAAAGAAGGCGTACGACCAGCCGTGAGCTACCTCGACGTTGTACATACGGCCCCTTATGTTAACCCTTAGTCAGATCACGAACCAGAATCTTCAAAACAAAACAAAAAATTAAAAAACATATATAAAATATATCTCTTTCTCTCTCTCTCTCTCCCTCTCTCTCTCTCTCTCTCTCACTCACTATCTATCTATCTCTCTCTCACAATGTCTCCAAACCTTTTCATTTCTCGCTTTTTTGTCACCCCCTTTCTCTTGTCCCCTCTCCCAACAAACGCCTATAATTACAACTATAAGGACGACATTCGAACGATATTTCAGAATGAGCAAACTTTTGGTACACTTTCAATAAGAACAATACGTGTATTATGTTCTCCACCCCGATGTATTAATTGTTGTGTATCAACTTGGGAGGATAGAATCTGGTGCGCTCTATCCGAGGATACCAGAGACAAATAGCTTCGGCTGTAAGTGTAACCATGTTCAGAGCTAGAGCTCATCTGCATGTGACGGAAACGGTTGTTGTTATGAATGTGACCATTGTTAATGTTGTTGTTGCTGTTGCTGTTGCTGTTGCTACTACTGCTTCTGCTGTTGTTTTTGTTATTAATACTTGTTCGTTATTGTGGTTGTTACCTTGATTGTCCAGATTTGTTTGGCAGTTTTGGTTATTGTTGTTGCAATGGTTTTTTTTGTTTGGCAGTTGTTGTTTGTTTTAATTTTTGTTTTTTGCGAGGGGGGGGGGGGTAATTTTTGTTTTTTGTGTGGGGGGGGGGGGGGGGGTTGTTTTCGAAATCGAATGAAAGTTTGGATCTAATCCAATTATTTTCCCTTGCAAATGAGGCCTCGTACGAATGGGTCTCTCTCTCTCTCTCTCTCTCTCTCTCTCTCTCTCTCTCTCTCTCTCTCTCTCTCTCTGTGTTTATCATCTTTATCTTTCTCTATGTACTTTTTATCCCAGCGTTCACGTCTTAAAGTTTGCAGCACTCTCCAGTTTTTTTTAATTTTGTTGTTGTTTTTATTTTGCAAAGAGATTGTGACGAATCACATGAGCGTGAGTCACGGGCGATTATCTCAGCATGTGACTCCATTTAATGGGGGGCGGAGGAATTAAAATATAAGAGTGTAATGGAAGAGAGGTTGGAAAGAACAGAAAGAAGGATTTGAAGGACAGAGACATATGTGTGTGTGTCGTTATTGTGGTTGTTACCTTGATTGTCCAGATTTGTGTGCGCGTGCGTGTGTGTGTGTGTGTAAAAAGAAATTGAAAAAGGGGGTTGGGGTGGGTTCAATATTGTTGAGAGTCCTGATGTTTTATTTTCTCTTTTATCTGTCTTTTAATTATTATGAGTAAGCCTCCTGTACTATATACATTTTTTCCTTTATTTTGTTCTTAGATCAATGCTATGAACAGTCATTAGTTGGACGGTTTTTATTGAGTTTCTTAGCATCTGCTTTGAGAATTTGAAAGAGTGTAATTAATACAATTAGTGGTCTCATATAGGTTCGTTTTATTTTTGTTACGATATGCGTGTGTTCTCTCACTTCCTCTTTCGGGAGGAACTGGCTCAAGACGTAGAGGGTTGGTCTCTTCCAAACCAGAAAGTGCGCGCTTCGATCTTTAAAAACTGTTTAATTTCGTCCCCAACTGGTTAGTTAGGTGACGTTATAATGATATCGGCTTAGACAGGAGACCAGCTATCAAAATCCTGTCATTGCCTATTGTGTGGAGGCACATACAATTGTCAGACGTCAGTCTTGGGGCCCATCCACAATGTAGTCTGTATCGTGCTCACGTTGAACGCTCAGCAATAAAACAAACAAAACATAAACAAACACTCCTTCCTTCTCACTCTCTCCCCCTCTGTCTCTGTCTCTCTCTGTCTGTCTGTCTGTCTCTCTCTCTCTCTCTCTCTCTCTCTCTCTCTCTCTCTCTCTCTCTCTGTCTCTCTCTCTCTCTCTCTCTCTCTCTCTCTCTCTCTCTCTCTCTCTCTCTCTCTCTCTCTGTCTCCCTCTCTCTCTCTGTCTCTCTCTCACAAACTCTGTCTTTTGAACAGGAACATGGAATCAGAGGTCTAAAGTTATAATATGGCGACAACTAATAAGTTATCGGACACATTTTTATCCCATGGTTGTATCACGCCTGAAGTCTGCGTAGTGATAGTGTTGAACACGATAACGGATTGTTTAACGTATCCAAAGTTTGTCTTATGGATATTTGCCAGACCCACATTTTGTCTAACGACTGCATAATTTATCCTTGGATTAATTATGCGACCTCTAGGTTTCAAAAGATTGGTATATATGGAGGCTGGGCCATCCTCTTAGATTCGGACCACGGATCTCCTTCTGGGGACTGATCTTGGGTGCTGACCTGTATGAAAAATCTCAAGGACCTTAACTTTTACGTATTGGTTTCGTCTGCACACCCAGCTGATAAAATTGTTTTGGAATTTCTTGTCTGTTAACTTTGTCATCCTTGCGTCACCAGAACTTCCTACATAATAACACAGAGATTCAAATCTCAGAAGACAGTTATACGAACCGACGACACTGTTGTATTCCAGTCTGTATTCCAGTCTCAGCTGACAGCTTCATAGAAGAAACAGATAAATTGCCGTTTTATCTTCACGTTTTGAGCTTGTTTAGTACACGAGACAAAATTTGCTTTTGCAGTGGTGTTGACAGTTGCCTGGCTCCTACCGTATAGGTGCCATACTGAGAAATCATTCGGGGCATCGAATCAACTTTTAATGCAGCATGGGCCATATTGCTCCTTTTCTTGAATACAAACATCTTATGTTTGTAAGATCAGAAGAAGAAAAATTGATCCTAATTTAACTTCCCCGCGCCTTAAGAAAGGTCTAATACAGCGACGGACCCCAAGAGCGAGATAGATATTCGGGACTTGGCTGATCACATTATACCAACCCAACCACTAAGAGAAAAAAAAACGGCGGCCATAGCGGGACTCGAACTCCGGAACTTCTGCATCGGGGGCTGACGCTTTAAACCCAACGTCGACACGTTCCCTAATTTTTTTTCCATACACGTATTATTTAACATCACCATACTTACGCCTCGTCTTGTTTCTTCTGTTCACAGATTCATCCTCTTCGTCTTCCTCCCCGGCCCAGAGGAAGAAGGAAGAGGCTGACATGAAGAAACAGCAGCAAGAGGAGGAGGAGGGCGAATTGGCCTCCAGTCCGCCCGGGCAGGACGAGTTTGTCAGTGACGCGTTCGGCGAGTCCGGCCTCAGCGAGGAGGAGATCAGGCGGGAGATGGAGCAGCAGATGCTGGGCGGGGCCGGCGCGGCCACAGACGGTGAGGCATTGGCTACGCGCCTGTCAATCAAAGTAGTTTAACAAACATTTTGCTGAGGCTCCGTAGGGGATTCCCGTAGTTGTCCAGGAAGATCAGCATATTTGGTGCCACACATTGTACTAAAACATATTCTTACAGAAAAGGGAAGATATTGCCAGTTTCAACACGTAGAATACTAAGTCTTATGATAAAATATAAACTATATTATAATAAATGACTCCATCTACCTTGCGATTTGTGTAATATCTTTGGATATTGGTAGTTTGTTTAAAATTGCACATACCAAACATTATGATATAGCCAACAGTAAATTTCCCATAGAATGAAATATTAGCCATTTTATGAATATAAATTACTCTGTGAATTTTGTTATTTCCATAGTTTATTGCCTTATTATAACGTTAGGCTCTGGTGGCAAATAGAAAAATCTTACTCAGTGACCCTAGGAAACTACGTGTTCCAGTTATCTGATTGGTGGAAACTTTTGGCACGTAAAATTTCAGACATTTTACTTTAGATAAACGCAAATTTTTGTTTTGCTGCAGGTGTTTTATTCTCCAATGCCTATTTAAAAAGTCTAAAAAGTGTTAGTTTGCTATGGAAAAAGTTATTGGCCATTTTATGAATTCAAATTACTCTTTTGAGTCATGTGATTTATAGTCTTCGCTGCCTTATGTGACTTTATTTATACATAAACGAAATCAAGTCTTCCAGGAGTGAAAAAATAGATGATTTACAATCGTTCGGATACAGTTCCTAAAAAGCCACTTAAAAATGCTCCGGTGACTTTTGACCTTGAATAAACGCGTATTCAGTCCTCCGATTGGCGGAAACTTTAAGTTTTTAAAACTTCAAATATTTTACTTTATACAAATGCAACTTATCGATTTATTAGAATTAGTGGCATATTCAGTCCTTTTAGAGCTAATCTTCCTGGACTTTAGCGCAAACTGCAATAAAACAGATGTTTCTTTTTATAGATTTGCTCTCACCCTCTTCGTGTTATAACTTTGTTGTTGTTTTTTTTCCAATAGTCTATGTGCTTCTATGTTTCTCTATTTTACGTGTATTTGCGGGATCTTCAAGCCTCCTGTTGAGGCCAAGAATTTTCCGCCATTGAACTTTGAAGTTTTGGCTTATTTGAACATTATGTTTTTCATGCGGGTGTTTCTTTTTCCTCAAATGGCAGTAGATCTTTCCTCAATGGAAAAACTTTTTAAGAACGATCTTTTTGTAGATGTAATGTTGTTATTTTGTTGGGGTTTATTTCCTTATCCCGTTGGAAAGATGCTGTTGTTTTGCTTTTCTTTCTGCGTCTCCAATGTTTCCATAGACAAAAAAGTTGGATCGCTAGTCGTGCTCACACCAGATCCTGTGATATAGAAGAAACCAAGTCAAAGGCTTATGGTCACCCCTCATCTTTACAGATTATATGTTTAAGGTTTATTTGTTTGTTGTTTTTGGTTGCTTTTTCCATCTTTAGTCGTGACGGACGATAACTTCAGATAAGGTATATCCGTGCAGAGGAAATAATATTTTATTTAAAAATTTAAATGTACCTAAGTCCATCTCCGGGGAGCATTTCTGAAAACATCGAGGTATTTAAAAGAGAGAGTCATGGGCCCTTTTTATGATCTTGACAGTGAAAAGATATTATGAAAGTAGATCTTCGGAAAATCGTCCACTCAATCAAAATTGACTTAAATGGTATATATTCTTAAGCATTGTCCACTGTGTGTTGCTTAAAAGTCTATAGCTACTATCTGTTTCATTGCTATTGTATTATATAGTATTTGCCTTATTTAAATGTTATTAACATGTTTTCAATCCGTTCATATTTTTGTTCATTATTTAGTTTAATCTGTTTCTTAGATTATACTAATCATTACAAACCAGTACATAGTAGATTTCCCCCTTTATTGATTTATTTTGTTGTGCGCTTAGTGAACCTTTGCACAGAAGTTAAAAGCGTCTCAAGTGTTTTGATTGTTGGCTTGCCATGTGTTTTCGTTTTAACTGATTTTTGTGGTGTTTGGTCACTAGAATTTTACAGCTTTTTATTAAATTAACCCGTCAAAATTAATGTATTACATTGGTTGTTGGAATAACTTTAGATCAACCATCGAATTGTTTGTGTTCGTTAGTTTTACATAATAGCCTCCAAAGAATCATAACATTGGACTTGATTCCTTGAGGGTTTTTGTTTGTTTGTTTTTTGTATGTTGTTTTTTTCGGGGGGGGGGGGGGGTGTTTTTTTTCTTCTTCTTTTAGAACTATCTATCTATTTTGGTTAAGGTTGGTATAGGTTTTTAGTCTAGCAACTTTCCATTGAAAAAAAAAAACAACTTATACCAAACTACAAAATAGATAGATAGTCCAATTACATTGTGGGTAGCGGGACTCGTGGCTTGTGGCTGACCCGTGGACAAGATCTAGTATCCAAGAAGCCTTTTGAACAGGGTCACGTGAAGTCGTGAAAGCTGGCTATGGAGGGTTTGTCAAGCAGTTGGAAGATTTCTAGAACTGATCGACAATCCATAGTGCTAGGCAGAAGATATCTTCATTCAAGATACAATGGTCAAGACAAGACCACAGAGCACAGCTATCCCAGAAAGGCATGGCAAACTACTGAGGGAAAAACCAGCCAAGTAACCTATACATGAAGCTACAAAGAAAGGAACGAGTCCTGAATAAAAGCGATGGTACCTATTGGAGCAGGGCGGAATGTGAACCCAAGTAAGCTCCATGCTGATGAAGGCAACTCGCCAGACTGTGCTGGAAAAGGAACTGGAAAGAATGAAGCTAAAAGAAGCGGTAAACATAGCTATCTGGACCGTAAGTAGTATGTCTGGCGGAAAACTTGACGATGTTATAGATGAAGCCAATAGACATAATATTTATTTTATTGGAATTTCAGAACACAGATGGTTTGGACAAGGGCAGTAATTTCCCGCCGAACAACAAGAAGACCACAAAGCGGGCAGAGTGGGGTTGCTATATATCTAACCCAGAAGATAACAAAAAACGATTCTTGGGTAACACCCAATAAACGATCGCATTGTAAGTGGGATACTTTAAGTAACCGTTAAAAGTATAACAATAATTCAAGTATATGCCCCAACAAGTACTGCAACAGAAGAGGAACGCTCCAGGCACACATAGATGAAAACAGCAAAGATGTAAATATTGTCATGGATGACTTAAATGCGAAGGTAGGGAAAAATCACTGTAGAAGGTGGAATTGTTGGCATTTTTGGCATTGAGGAAAGAAATAACAATGGAGAAGAACTAGCTACTTTTTCGGTGACGAATGATCTGACCATAATGAGCACAACGTTTCAGAACACACCAGAAGACTCTACACATGGACATCTCCAGATGGAAAAACACAAAACCAAATTGACTAAAATTATTCTAATATAAATAAGATGGAGAAGCTCAATCAACAATGTTTTGTCGCCGTATAGGATCCCCCAGGGGAACCTAGGAGACGTTAAACCCGGAGAGAGGGAGATAATTCTCTCCCTCCCTCTATAGAGAACAATCAGCACTGTTCAAACAACACTTCAAGCCGACTGCAATACCGACCACGAACTGAGCCAGTCAGTCAGAGTTCCTTCTCTTTCCAGAGGTTTTATGTCATGATCTTCCATCTTTCTCGTTCAAGGGCAATCTCGCAACACTCGTTTATTTTCATTATAGTCGAGTCCTCCACATTCTTGGCCCAACATATGCGCCTCCTTCCTCTTCCTCTCGGGCCTTCGACTATACCGTCTACGATTTAATGAGCCTTGCATCCAAGGACGTAAACTAAGGGACCTTAGATGCGCCGATGACACTGCATTGCTCTCTACATTCAAGGGTGACTTGACAAGCTGATCCAGAAAATTTAAGAACACAGCAAAAAGAAAGGACTGCTGCTAAATATTGAGAAAACTAAAATGGCTAACATCCATAGGTGCAGCTCTGTCGCAGATGTGATAGTAAACGGAGAAAAGGTGGATCATGTGGACAACTCTGAATACATAGGTTCTAGGATTGACGAAGACGGCAAATGCTCAGCGGACATTAAAAAAAAAAGAATATGAACAGCGCTGGCAGTGGCACACATGAAAAAACTTGAGAAACCCTGGAAGGATCCGCATTGTTACATATGGTTGTGGAGGCTGGACACGTACATAAACAGATGAAAAGAAAAAAACTGTGTTAGTTGAATTTAAAAGCTACAGAAAATGTTTAAGATTTCCATGCAGACATACTAAAAGAGTTTAAGATCAAACCAAACTGGCTTTTGCATACCATATCAAAGAAAGAGAACGGAAATACTTTGGGCGCCGGAAAAGACATGACACTTTGGAAAGACATAGTTTATCATAGAGACAAAGCTCGGGGTAAAGCGAAGACAGGACAAACCTACAAGAATTTGAACATATGACACCAGCGACGGACTACAAAGGAGGCCCAGACAGAGAGCTCTTTGGACAGATTGGACGGGAGGCTACGTCAAACAAGATCGACAAACTACCATGATGATGAACTTTCCATTAGTCGGGTGTATGTGTGTAGGAGGGGTGGGTACCATCCTTGTTTGTTAAAACCCCCCCAAAAACAATGACCTCTCTGTGGCCTTAAATGTCACCTCTGTCGTGTCTCTTAATGTGATTACTCATTATTGACCCTTATTGTGACCTCTCTCAGTGATCCTAATACTGTGACCTCTCTGATTGATCCTATTATTGTGACCTCTATCAATGAACGTTTTTGTGACCAACCCTCAAAGAACCTAACACTTTTAAGTCTCTAAATGACCCTCATTGTGACCTTTCTCAAAGATCCTTATTGTGAGGTCCCTCGTCGACCCGTATTTTGACCTCTTAATGACCCTTAGTGTGACCTCTCTTTTGTGCTCCCCTGCAGTGACCATATCTGTGACCTCTCTCAATGATCCTTATTGTGACCGTCTCGGTGACTTTTTTTTCTGCCATCTTTCATTGATCCTTATTGTGACCTCTTTCATTGATCCTTACTGTGACCTCCATCGTTGAACGTTGTTGCGATCTGTCTCATTGTGTCTTATTGTGACTTCTCTTTTTTTACCCCCATTGTGCAGGAGAAATCGAGGCGTGGAAGAAAGACCTGGAGGAGAAGCTTCTAGAGCAACAAGGCACGCCATTTTTTATTGCTTCACTTTTCCTTTCTGTGTGTGTCTCTTCTCTTGCCATAGACGTAGAGCGCTTTTCTAACTTCTAATCCTGCCTGGGCACGCGGTCACACGACACGAACAAAACCCGCATTCATGTAGAGGCGTATGCATCAACATCTAATTCAACTGGGGTCGGAAAATTATGTTCAATCCACGAACTATGCATGGAAATTTATTAGTTCAATTTTCGACTTTCAAGCTCTTCATAGTGTTATGGTTTGGTTTGCAATGATAATTTTGGTATAAATGGAATAGTCTACACAACAATTTTAAAAGAAAAAAGTTAATTTTAAAAATTGAATTCTGGTCATTAATTTTTACCGTCTACTTATGCAGACGTTTATTTCATCCTTTTTTTTTTTGTAGAGTCTAAGCTCATTCTGCGCCAAAAGAAAAATTGAAATAATTACAGATTCCTCTAGTCTAAAATGAAGACCAACTCCTTCGGTTTTTAAGACCAAATTTGAGCATCTTCATGATTACGGCAGCAAGATTATAGAGCAAACCTTTGAACAATAAGGGTAACAGCCATCTATTCCTGTTCAATTCTTAGCACAGTTATGATTTACCCACCCTCCTCCTACACAAGAACAGTGTAAATATCCCGAACTGCGCATAAAGGTTCTGCGAACAAGAAGAAGAAGAAGTGCCCAATGGTGTAATGATATATTTAAATTGGATTTTGATTTTTTTAAGGAAATTCTACCTGATCGGTGATACTGTCCTACTGTTTTTGGAGGCCATCATTCAGGTGTATTTTTACACTAGTGGTTTAATTTATAGGCGTTACGTCTGATGTCAGATAGGACCTTGTATTATAATATTTGCTAGCATATATGTGATGGCCCAAACCACAAATCAATTGGCGTACTTCTGGTGCCTTTGGTTTCAATTTTTTGTTCGACTACTTCTCTTCTTCACCACCTTAAACAAGACCACGCAGTTCGTCCCTCTGTAGACCTTCTAGCGCAAGTAGCGTAAGCCTCACACAAGAGTCGAAACATGGTTAACAATTAATTGTTTTTTATCTTAATAATTTTTATAGTAATTAAGACTGTAGCACTTGGTGCATTAAAATTATATATGATCAGAGATTAGTTCTAATCTCCAGCCAGAGATAGAGGTTAGAACTTCTAAGACGATACGGCTCGTGTCTGCTTTCCTTCTAGATCTCGATGTGACTCTGTTTATTCATCACACTACTAACAGCACCCTTATATTCCACTTGCATCTTCTTCTTCATTTAATTGTAATGTTAAGTTAATTTTCCCCCTTTACACAAATGGACCAGATTTCGCTCTTTCCAGGTGTCCACGGAGATAGAAGAGTGGGCCTACATAGGGCCTACATAGCCTGGTAGAGGGAGCCAGCAGGGTTTTTTTTTTTATGTATATGGACAAGGGTTGCTTCATTGAAATATGCCATGTGATAAAAAACTGAAAAAGCATTTTAACTCAATATGCTTGTAGACAACTGCGAAAGATTATGTGTGTGTTTGTATGTCTGTGGGGAGGGGGGGGGGTATAGTAATGAAGTATCTTCAGTCGTTTTCTCGTGTTTGGCTCCTCACTATTAAGTAGGATATTTTGTGATTATGTAGAATTTTTGTAGAAATCCAATTTGTCTCGGCACCTTGCCTTTGCATGCATGGCAGTTTTCATCTCAAAAGTAGGACTCTACAATAGATATTTAAATTTCGTACATATAGATCTTTTTAGTTTGAGAACATTACTTTATATGGTCGTAGTTTCCAGAACCCCGAACCAGGTTGGTCTGTCGCTGTCGGTCGCAGCAGATCTCTTCCCACTCCACCCTCTGTTTGTGTACATCCCTTTTTTCAACACGTCATTATCATCCCTGGTTGTTATGGTTAAAGAATAATATGTTTTTCTTTTCAAGGGGTCTGGGTTTGAGCCTCATTCTGATGAGCGCGTTTTTCTTTATTGTTCTAGCTTAGTGTGAGTACAATTTGCCCGACCGAGTTCCTTGTCAACCCCTCTGGAGTCCCGTCGCCTTAAAGTAAGGTCAAGGAGACGTAAAATTAGAAGCGAGCTTCGCTGACACCTGTGAACCTTTACTCTGCAGCATGGGGCAAATAAATATCATGGGAGGAACGTGCTTTCATTTTGACCACAGTAGAACACATGCTGCCACAAGTAACGGCGTGTGCCTGGGACTCTTGGGCAAATGGTCAAGTATTTGAACTTAGGCTCCACCGCTGTATAAATTAGGCGCCAGATAGCTCAGTCTGTTAGTGCTCTGGGCTCATGATTACGATGACTGAGGATCAATCCGGTGCTCTCCTCTTCGTCTGTCATTTATTCGGAAAACCTAGGAGAGTGTGATTTATTGTTTTACATCATTTTGACGATTGGTCATCTTATCTTGGGCATCATTGTAAAGGTTTAAATCGTTCGTCGTATCATATTTAAAGATCAAACCAACTATGAGCTCTATGAAGTCAGTAGAGAAAGTGGCTTCAAAACCATTCCTTGACCAGGCTGCCTTGTCCGTTTTTGGTTGAGTGGTGTTGTAGTTGTGGCCTTCTGAGACAGCATTCGTGGTATCCCCGCTCCGTTTCTGTCTGACAGCACGTACAGATTGACTTAAGTCTTTGACTCCACCCATGAAATATCTCTATTGCTGACGAGGGACGTTAAGAAACCAAGCGCCCAACCAACCAACCAATGCATGCTCCTGTAGATATGTGTTAGATTGTTGTTTGTTTGTTTTTGTTTGTTTTTTTTTGTTTTTTTGTTTTGTATTTAACAATGATTATCACAAATATCAGGCAGATAAGTGTTTATGAAAGCATATGTAAACTCTGGCATGGATGTGATTACTCTGTGGTCCCTTCCGACCCACCCCGGCCTGACACCGTCTTGACCCCACCCCTCCATCCCCCAATCAGTGCTGGCCGAGGTGGGCGACTCTGGTAGCAACGGCGACGATGACCTGGAGAGTGAGGAGTGGGAGAAGGAGATCATGGAGGAGATTATGGAGATGAAGGATTGAGGCACAAGATGGCGGAGGAGGGGGGATGGGCGCGCACATAGTTGTACGTGTTCTTGAGTTGGGTAACTATTTTGTGGGGGCACAGCTTCAGGTGTACATTCTATCCCATGGTGCTGAGGTGTTTTTTTCAAAACCAACATTTCCTCTACATTCCTCCCCTCCTTCCAATACAATGTACCAACCCTTTTGTTTGATATACCCTCTCAGGCTTTTAAACTGTACCTTTGTGATTCATATACCTGGAGATGGTGGGCTACCTTTTTATTTCTTTATGGGAGAATTAGCCATGTTTTCTGCTGGCCACTTTTTAACCCTTTCTGTTTGTGACGTATTCGATCTATTCGTGAGGTTTCCCCCCAAAGAATTAGACGGGGATACACGTTTTAGCTTTAACAGAAGATCTGAAATCAAACGATAATCTGTGATTAGATAACTGTTCTAGCTGTTTACTTAAAGAAAGTTAGCGAATCGTGGCTCCCTGTTAGACACGACAATTCCAACGAAGAACTGAGGGTAGATGTTTTCAAGTGCTGTGGGTCACCGCCCACATTAACATTAACATTTTTGTCTTATGGATTTAAACAGCAATCCAAATTTCTAACAGCATGTGGTCAACTAATACGCTAAATATGGATTTTCCATCTGACCTCTTTACTTCTCCTCATTTTTTGTCCCTCCCTTTTTTTCCGCATTATTATTGGTTTAGTCGTGATACCACGTATGAAACTACCGAAGGTCTACGTTTAATTTGATAATTTGTTAATAAACCATGATTTGTAGATTGAAGAAAATAAAGTGTAAGCTGGACGAAAGTCATTAACTATCATTCTCTCATTAAAGTGTAATTTTCACAATGCATTTATTGAATAACAGTGATACGAAACCCTGCTTATTGTAATAACTTTTTAATCTTCTTCCTCGGTCATTTTTATGTTTCTCCATCTATGATTTAGAATGATGTCAATGTTAATTGTGAACCTTTCAGTGGTGGTTATGTGCAGTTAAGTGTGCAAATACTTATTGCAGCATAGCGGGTGATGTAAGCACTACAGTGCAGACTTCTATAATTAGCTGTGACGGAACTGTCAGCTGAGGAAATAGAAATTGTTAAATCCACTGACGTCAACACGTACAAGTCTTTGATGTTGACTACCACTTTCCTGTTAGATGTATTCGACCGATTTTTGTTGTTGTTGATGTTTTCGTTCTTTTTTTTTTTTTTTGCTTCATGTAAAAAAACAAATGAAAGTATTTGATAATTTGGTCCTTCTTAGTGCGACCTCGTCGTAGTAGAGGTTTTCATAATTATCTTAGCAATTATATGTCATATCTATTAAGGCTGAACAATGCAGGCGTTCTCAACATTGGTAGTATAGTAGCAGGTTCTTATCCTGTACTCAGCCAATGTCATAGAGGCCCTAAGCAATGTTTGGATAAGATCTATCAAGTGCAATATGAGATGACAAATAACATGGTGCTGTTGAACCGACGCTTGTTTTGTTCATGACGTCATGCTGGAGGTCGTCGGAGAGCCTTCACCTTGTGTCTGGCGGTTTAATCTGAATCCGAGTCCATTCAGTCTTAATGTTGAAAAATTTTTCTACATGTACTATTTCAAATTTTTGTGCTCCAATTGACGCAAAGGCACGCTTTAACTGATAAGATAATCAGTGTGGGCTATGTCGGGAAACATGAAAGTAATTTATTTCTACCTAGTTACACTACCATCTGTGCTAAATCGGTCTGAGAATACTTGTGCTGCTGGTTTTTAGGCTTCGACACCAGATTAGTCTGACTTGGGCTGTGCCC
Organism: Elysia chlorotica; assembly: GCA_003991915.1. NCBI lineage: Eukaryota > Metazoa > Mollusca > Gastropoda > Plakobranchidae > Elysia > Elysia chlorotica. The sequence goes on along the minus strand of RQTK01000026.1, from coordinate 13,348 downwards.
AGTGGGTTTCTATGACTTGCCTGGAGGTCGAGAAGCCTTGAAAAATAATTAATACAAGTGAAGGCTGGAAGCATCACAGTTCTAGTAGGAGCTCGTTCGGTGGAGCGCCCAGCTTCTCATTCAAAAGATACCAAGATTGCCCCTCCCCTTAAAAAAATCAGGCCGTCTTTTCTCTTGTTTTTAAATCGGTGTCAGTACAATGTGGCTGGTTGAATGTCCCTGCCTAGGCTACCGCTGTGTGAGCTCGGTGTCTCTTTGTTCCTTACATAATTCTGGACCAGCCGATTGCAAACCGTGTGCCTACGTTGTTTAAAACAAATAACGAACAAACAACGCTAAGACAGTGTATGGCCCTACACACCTTCAAAATAAAAACATCTCGCGTAATTAACGTTTTATGATTAGCGTTGTTTTCAGCGAAAGAAAAAAGGATGCTTCTAACACCAATAATAGCGCTTAGTAAAGTTTGCCGAACGCTTTCAAAACGCGCCTCATCTCTAAACGACCCATACGAGTGAAGGTCGCCGGATCGGTATAACTTGAAATTTTTAATGGGAATTTCTAAATGAAGTTCGGTAAAAAAAAATTGTTGTTTACTTTAGTGGGATGACCTCGAGACCAACAGTTTCAGTCCGTTTCGGTATTGCTCTAGTTTGATCGATGCTCAGTAAGATACCGCCACCAGAAATAAGTCCAGCCCGATGTGACTGCGGCACAGATGCTTCAGGAAGGAAGTAACGGCGAAATAATCCGAAGAAATCGTGACTTTAGATCAACCATCGAATTGTTTGTGTTCGTTAGTTTTACATAATAGCCTCCAAAGAATCATAACATTGGACTTGATTCCTTGAGGGTTTTTGTTTGTTTGTTTTTTGTATGTTGTTTTTTTCGGGGGGGGGGGGGGGGGGGGGGCGTTGAAGGAGGAGAGGAAAAAGATAGACAGATAGATAAATAGATATGGAAAGAGAGAGAGAGCATTAGTTGTTCCTCACATAGCCAATGTGATTATTGTCCTTTTAACAGGCTGACTTCCACATGTCGTATAGTTGTTTAAAACCAGTAGGAATTATGTAGAACTAGAGATCTAGGTAGTACCTACGGTGACTTAAAATAATCTGAGCGTGTTGGTCGATTGGTATGAATTAATCTGAGCGTTGCGGTCGATTGGTATAAGCCACTTTCTCTTTTATTTGATGCCCACGCGTCTGTTAGTACGCGGTTCTAACAAAGCGCAGGCATTTTGCGGCAATTTTCGCTTTAAGTGCAAACCTATTCCTAACCATTTCTGAGCACACCGAAATGTCTCGTCTTAAAAAAATAACTTTGATGCCACTGTTGTGCCTCCCTTTAGACCACCAGTGAGAGTACACTATTGGTTTTTTTTTTTTAAAGTTGGAACCTTCGAGAAGTCTGATCCTCCAGGGTCCAAGCTTCCAGTCCAGTCAGCGCTTTATTGGCGTTGGCTCTATCTGCAATGTATTAAAGGTTTTGCGATTCACACGACGATAGGCGCTTTAAAACGCTTTTAAAAAGTATACAATCGTTCATTAGCCAATCAGTTTCAGATAGCGCTATACTTTGACTAAAGTCCAGATTTTCTTACCTTTGGTCTGTTTCCGCTATGGGCACGCCGACGCAGGGACTGTGGTGCGGAGAAAGACTCACGGTATGAACCAGGCCTCTTGCATGACTTATGGAATATGCGCCTTTTCTCAACACTTACATTTCTTCTCTATCTGGTAGATGAGTATTTATGGTTGTGGGATGTAACACAATATGCATGCTATAAGTATACTATGACCATACGTATCTAAACTTGCAGTTGCATGTTGTGGGAGCTGATGCGAGATGGAACGCCGGAAAGCTTTTTGTAATGCTTTTCAATTATTTAAACGTATGTGCGATTAAACTTGTAATAATATTTTTTTTTCTAAATACAAAGCAATTTTGTTTGCGGATCTTCATGATAATTTCCTGTTTTATGGTATGTTTAGTTGTAATGTCCTATTATGAGTATAGCATTTTAATGAGAATCGTTTAGCCTTGTTGACATTAAATAGATCTGCACATGCAGAATTCATCGATATAGCCCTTAGTTATATCGTGACAGTCGAAGCTCAAATGATTATTCTTACATTGAATTTCATTCTAAATATGGAATCTAAGTACATGAAATTATAATCTTTATTTTTTATTGGTCTTGTTTTGTTTTTTGTTTTGATTTGTACGAATAAGAGAGGATAGCAACCACAGTGGAGGTAGGTATGGGAAATTTCAAGCATGCAAGGAACTGGAAAATAAATGTTATGGTTACTCTCCATGTAACCTGTGCCCAACAGATAAACCAAAAGACAACACAGTGAAATACTTAGACTGGAGACATGGCCGCGCGTCGAACCCGCACCTATTATGTTTTAGTTTTTATTCATATTAATTTGTCAACACTGCCTAAGTTGGTCCATATTGGCTTAGCCAAAAATGTAATTAGAATGGGTCCCATAGAAAAATAGCCTATTAACTGATAGTGCAAATTCATTCAATCAGTGTTTTATTTAGGTAAAATGTGTATTTGAGCCTTTTGTCCTTCTCATATCTCCAATTCCCGGAGCTTCCTCTCCCGAAAAACCCATACCCCCCTCTTCTGCTGGGAGCTTTACCGATCTTCCTACCTTCTCGTGCTTTGGGGGAATTTTCATTGTTTGTTTTTATGTTGTTGTTTTTTTCAATTCTGAATTCCTGTTTGGTTTTGTGAGTAATCGCAGAGCGAAGTGCCCACCCCAAGTTCATAAATTATCCCATTTTAAGAATAATACAATTGTTATACATACTCAAGTGTTTCTTTTTTTCCTCACTTTTCCCCTTGACCTGGTCTCCCCCCTGGCCGTGCCTGTGTCGCCCCGCCCGCCCCATCAGGCGAGGAGTGGGAGAAGGAGCTGCAGCAGGAGCTCCAGGACTACGAGCTGGTGGGCGGCGAGGGAGACGAGGACGCCATCGGGGACAGCGACGAGCTGGAGCGGGAGATCATGCAGCAGATAGAGCGCGAGGCGGGAAGTCTCTCCTAGTCCCTGCCTGCTGCATGCCGGGAAGGATCACGCAGGGACGCTGCCGGGGGTTGGCTGCCATACCGGGCTGAACGAGATTAGATCTATTGTACTGGGATCATCAAGTTAACCACAGGATTGAAAGAGCTCAGTAATATGTTGAGGATATCAGGGTTTTATATTAGTAAATGGGGGGAATTCACACGTAAATGACGGTTTTGGGTTTTAAACATATGTGTGACGCTAAGATACGTTTCTATTGCTGTAACGAATTGTTCTCCTTCTTACCTTGAGATCGTCGCCTATAGTAAACTGGCAGTTTATCATTCTGGGACCATGAAGTCCATTGTAGTATCCACTTTATTGCAGTCCTGCCTGCTGACATTTCCAGTGGTTGGAATTTGCGATGATCAACACGGAGGAGATTCGGTTTATAAATGAAGATACATACATGTAATTGTTAAAATGGAGCAGTGTTTCTAAAGATTTACTATTTGGTTTTATGTCACCAATAATTTATTATTTTTAATTATTATATTTTATAATTGTTTTCATTTATATGCATGATTTTATTCCTTCACACAGCAATGTTCCTCTCCGTCTATGAAATTTAATTTAAAATTCAACACTTCGAGATTTAATCTGTCACATTTTTATTCCTTACGCGGGTGAACTGAATTTTTGCTATTAAAAAATATTTTTTCAACTATGTACATAACATTTTTACATTATTCTTTAAGGCCGCCTCGATATTGATTGAATTAGTTTGGGAGGTGGCATACTTACAAAACTTAATTTTGGCGACGAGGAATCTAGGTTTTTAGGGATATATTGAATCAGAAAGAAGGTTTAAGCCCCGGACTAAGCCCAAACACTAACATTGGCTGCGTGGGAGGTGGGATTGATGCCTTAGGTATGGCGAGGTTCCATAGCGGGGCAGTTCTGTTTTTAGCCCAGCCACACATCATCATCAAGTAAATCTGGTGTTATAACTTTGGGAAGTTTACTTAGCATACATGTCAGACTTACATAAATAAATGCCCTTACTTTGGCTATAACATACATAATTATATAAAATGTAGTCCCTGGTTATCTCTGATGGTATAAAGGGAAACTCTCTTTCCGTTTTAACATCTCGTGTGTTCTCAAGGCGGATCCTATGAAGAGATGTGTGGTCTAAGAATTCTCTGGTTTCTCTTACTAAGCTGAAGATTATAATCACCCTCTCCTGTTTCCACCCACTCTCTTTGCCCCGATCTGGATGTTTTCAGCCAAGGTCTAGTATTAGAACACTTACAGCTGAGCTATTTGGAGCCCCGGTGGAGTTGCCCCCCCTCCCCCTTTCCTCGTGTTCCCAAGTGGTTAGGTTGTCATTATGTTGATTTTTCCATCTTGAAGTCTAGAGACGTGCATAATGTGCTTTGTAAGATTCAAAACCAAGAGAGAGGACAGCGAATTTGTCCATGTTGTCTAAATACGTTACACTTTTTTGCAATCATCAATTTAATGTAAACATTTTCCTATCACTATTTTTGTTTGTTTTATATATATGTTGAAACAAAAATATATATTTGGAAAATGTTGCGGGAGTAAAATATTGGCTAGCGCTCTACTTTTATACTTATAGTGGATCGCGTGTGTTTTGTTTTTGTTTGGTTTGGTTAAGCATAATACCATTGCATTAACTGAGCTTCAGTTTAAAAGACAGATCCTTTAATATTATATGGCGCAAAAAAATCCTAACTTTACTCGAAAATAAATCTACATGATGCTCAAATTTAATGCAGTCTCGTCTTTGTGCGAATTTATACTTTTGTTTTAGGCAGAATAAAATGCAAGTATGCGGTTCTATAACGAAACTTGTTTGAAATCTTATGACATATGTTTCTGCGTTGTTGAAGTATTTATGTATCTTTAAAAGGTGCGAGCTTGGATCTCTTGATTATCGCTTATTTGTCCTTAAACGTAGGGAATTTTGTAGCTATAAGAAATAACTTAACTCTGGATTGCACACAAATTTTCAGGCATCTCATTTACCTTGGCTGTACCAAGGCTACCAAGAGCAGAAAACTATAATATATAGTACATGGAATCACCATTCATCTTGTTTTCACTTCTTTTTTTTTTCTTTTTTTTGACACATGTACATTTCATAAAAAGTAAACAATACTAAATTTAGATACGTGTTACAAGATCCTGTTTTGAATTGTATTTGAAGTTGAATTCGACGATGTGTGTGTATTTTCCTTTAAGAATACTATGTACTGAACTCATGTTTCAGATCCCCGAAACGACTTCTACAGTTGTATCAATTAAGTGTTTATAATTATATTATGACGATTATGTTGTTGGTATACAACTATGTATTTTTCTTGGATTGAAGTTCAACATATTTCAAAAAATGCACCATCCCTGTACATTAGCTGACTGTGAAAAATCGTTTGTGATAAAGCAATGGTAGTGTTTCATAAATCACCGTTATTTCATGATCTGCTTGCCATGAAGACACATTTGTGAAGTGTTCATGCAGGCTTGTCATGAACACACATTTTGTAACAGTTCATGGGGGCTGCCATGAACACAAATCTGTGAACAGTTCATGCAGGCTTGTCATGAACACAAATTTTGTAACAGTTCATGGGGGCTGCCATGAACACAAATCTGTGAAGTGTTCATGTATGCTCTCTATGAATACAAATCTGTGAACAGTTCACGAAGGCTTGGCTTGAACAAAGATCTGTGTACAGTTCATGCTGACTTTCTATGAACATAGATTTGTGAACAGTTCATGCAGGCTTAGCATGAACAAAAAACATTTTACTTTTTTATCTCCTCTGTAATAAAATATCCTGGGATTCAAATTGTTTGAAAAGTTGTTTTGTCTACTTTAGTACTCCCATCGTTGCTCTTCTGCTGGTGTTGATGTTGATGTTGATGTAAGATAGAGCACTGTCATTGTTATAATAGTCATGTTGTTGGTGGTGATGGGTTGTTTTTGATGTTGGTGATAGTGCTTCGTTGTCGTTTCTATTACCATTAGTAATGACATCCGAATGAAAAATACAGCACTTAAAATTATGAGACGTCAGTCTTGGGGCCCGTCCACAATATGGCCTATATAATGCTGGTGTTGCATGTTAAACCAACTCAACTAAAAAAACAAACAACAACTGCCTTTATAGGTCAACGGTTCGTCACAACAATGGTTTGATCCATTTCACCTAAAAGTAAAAGCCTTTTTTTAAACCGTTATTGGGATATCGCCAAAAGCTCCAGCTCTAATCAATTTCCACTTGTAAGCAGCCACACTTTGCCAGCTGCACATTAATGAGTCACAGAGTCAGCCAGCCACTCGCCACACACAAGTTTGAAATATAACCGGCACTCACACGATCGGGGGGCTCAATAGCTCAGTTGGTAGTACTCTGGAGTGACAAGCAAGCGGTCTAAGGTTTGAATCTTGGACGATGCGGTTAGTCGATTTTTTAAATTTCAAATTCAGCAGCTAGGCTATTTTTTGAACAGCAGACAGCCACCAAACAACACAAAAGTTGAGTCGGTTTCTTTTGTCCGACGTCAGCAGCAAGGCTAAATTCAATCTAATTGTGGATGGATTCCGACAATACTGTATCAGGCACACAGAGACAGTGCGGGGATACCTGGACTTCTGTGTCAGGCAGTCAGTCACATTAGACAGTCACCGACCTAACCAGTAGGGGTCGAACAATTTTGGCCCATTGGGTATCTCGGAAAGGCCAAACTTTTAATTGAGGACCAACGCTCAACTACGTGCGCCAGTATGCCCTCTCTGACTGCATGCCAAGATAACAAACAAGCTATGAAAATAATGATATTCAAGCTAGCGGAGCCACATAGTTTATTAATAGTGCTCTGGAGTTTGAAATTGGGGTAAAAGTGAAATAATAAGAGATTAAAAAAATTAAAAACAAACGAAATTCATCTGGCTTACTACAAATACAGTAATGAGGTTTCACATGTCATGATGGCTTTCAGATTTATACCCTGAGCTGCAATAGGTCATGGCTAGGAGCGTAATAATGTGAAGGGGAGCTTTTCATCGCTATCACGCTCATTGTTTTCCATTAGAAAATAAATATATTCCGAACATTTGCTCCACAGACTCATCACGCCAATCAGAACTAGATAAATGTTAATTTCTCTAGTTTACATCTTTCAAAAGTATGTTCCGGTACCATCCCTCTCTCTCTCTCTCTCTCTCTCTCTCTCTCTCTCTCTCTCTCTCTCTCTCTCTCTCTCTCTCTCTGTTAACTGTTTAATTTTTCTATCACTCTCAATTACTTACTCTCTCCGTCATCTCTTTTTTTCCCAGGCTTTTTTTTTCATTTCTGTTTCACCCTCTTTGTGATTCTCACTCTTCTTATCTCTCTGTAAATTATATAATGTAAGTAGCCATGATAATGATAAATAATATCGTTCAAAATATTAAAACAAGACAAAATAATTATTCTTACCTGGTTAAGATGAGGATAGAGTCGGAAGCCCTCAGCTTTTTCACACGGCTGATTTGGTGGCACAATCAAAAATGTACTGGCACCAGGCAGTGAACGCAAAACAACAGTCGAAAGAATATCAAACAACAAAAACAAATAACTACGTGTATGAATAATGTTTTCTCCGATTTGTGGCTCGCTTTGTTCTTGGTCGAGTACCAGAATGTGTGAACCAATTATCATTTGATCGCCGGCACCTGTAGCATTATGTGTCACCCATGGACAGGATTCTTCAGCTGAAAAGACCTTCTATAGTAAGTCTATAGCATTTGAACGACAAACTCACTCGGCAAAATGAAAGGCATTTATCTTTGACAAACTTTTCACATGAATAATTTCTCTCTTCAAATTAAACAATAATTATTGTTATTCATCCACTCAAGCACTTTCCATTGAATCTCTTCCACTTCTCTTTTTAATTGTTGTTGTTTGTTTATAGTTTTTGTTGATGTTTTTTTGTTTTGTTCATAGTTTCTTTGTTTTTTGTTTTTGTTTTGTTTTTTTGTCAGTGTTGTTTTGGCCAGGACGATCACCTGGTGCTCTGAATCACCATGGTTGGCAATGTCATAACTCGTAGGTTCGACGGCTTGAGGTCTGGTGAAACAAGATCTAGTTTGTAAATGTATGTATTGAGATTGGTTTCTTCTCCGTGTGAAATTTGAGAGACACTCATTTCCATCACTGAGGTGGAAGCTGAGGATTGCAGCAGGTTGCATGGGTTATTTAGTTTGCCTTTAGTACAACAGTATTTTATACTAACCGTGGGTCGTGTGGGAGACATCATTTGTCAGAGATCTCAGAAGCAGCTGATTTCAGAATAGACTCAACGTTGCGTTTTTGTCTTTCGTGTTTGTTTGCTGTTGTTGTTGTGGTTTTTTTAAATGATGGTTTTGTTCATACTGTCAGAATATAAAGTAAATGAAATTATACTACACTGTACAGGATATGGGTACATTTCTAAATTTAAAATATGCATATTTTTTCTGTTTGTTTGTTATCGTTTTCTACATTTGGGAGTCTTTGTGTGTCTTTTTAACCTAACAGATATTATTAATATGGACTAGACTTACCAAATGAACCTAATGAAATTTAATGCTTTGAAAAAACATGCAGTCTCACGGACAAACTGTGGTTTGCCAACTTCACATTGGACACACATGGCGAACCTGCTGAAAGCGGTTGGCCAACCTTCACGTTTTGATTGTGGTTTATAATATGGAAGGCCAGGTTGCTCAGCACTCGCGGCTTATAATGAGGAGGGTGGAATTTGAATAAAGACAGTTTATTTCGCAGTGGTTAGCTCTGTGTTAACTCCCAGTACAGTTGCACCTTGATCGCCTGAGGCAGAGGTCCTGGTACCCGCACCCTAATGTGCACACATGCTTGTCGTGCTTGGCAAGTTAAGTTCAATAGTATTCATTTCTTTTGTTTTAAGCGTCTTCTGAAAAGTCTCAAAAGCCGCACATTAATTGATAAATGTAGTTCTTGGAATGTTGCCATTTCTTACCGTGTGCCGTTGCACGTGTGATTTAAAAAACTATGAAGTGGATATCCACAAATGTGTACATTTCTTAGAAAACGCTGTGTGCCCACTTCGAGCACGGTGCAACGCAATTCTCAGTTTGTGTCGTGTTCTGTCCAACATTGGAACATTTTTTTTTGTCTGGATAAGGTGCGGTAGTCCTGTCGTAGAACATCGGCTTACGGCGCAGGAGGTCCGTGGTTCGAGCTCTTGCAATTTTCTCCCCTACTGGTTGGGTCGGTGTCAGCTTAATGTGACTGGCTGAGATAGGAGTCGTGGTATCCCCGCCCTGTCTCGTGTGTGGTAGCACACAAAATTGTTCGACGTCAGTCTTGGGGCCCGTCCACAATATAGCCCATAAAGTGCTGACGTTGGACGTTAAAACAACCCAACACACTTTTTTGCTCGAGAGGATCTGTCGAAAATTCTGGGATCAGTTTCGTCTTTCAATGATTTCTCTTCCAAGTAGATATAAATAATTATGATAGGCCTTCAGCAAAGGCAGTCGATAATGAAGAATTGATTGAAGGAAACAGTTCAATAAACTATATTAATTATGTTTTAATAGATTTGACATTTCATCAGAATAGTGATGTCATCAATGAGCTCGATTTTGTTTGTTCAAACGCCCTTGTGCGCTGAATGGCAATATATTTATTTTATTTATATTTAAGCACCCAGCATTATTATTTCATTTTGTATGTTAAAAATTGCAATACTATGTCTATGCCTATGAACATATTCATATATATATATTTTATTGATTCACTCAGCACTGTTTTTTTTTTTTTTATTATTTTATATGTTAAAAATTTTCTATACTATGTGTTATTTTTATACTGTTTTGGTTTGAATTTTGTTTTGTTTTGTTTTTGTTTTTGTTAAGAGATTAACAGTAATTATATTATAATTTACATTACAGTTTATTTTGTGGCAACGAAATCAAAGTTCCCTCTGGGATCATAAAGTTGTTCTGTTTTCTGTATTCTGTATACTGACTATATATTGCACTGGTCAGTAATAAAGAGAATAATGAAGAGATATTTTTATTAAAGAAAGCGAAGCTCTTTCCAAGTTCACCGTCTCTTGTGTTCTCAAGAAGCATCTTATAAAAGTAAGATCAGGATCCCCCGGACTTGGACGGTCACAATATACACGCTTCTCTCTCTCACTTAGGAAATCAGATCTAATCGTGGATCAAATCTCGCAACCTCCCAGTTAGAAACCACGTTGGACCACTCGTTCCCTGAGAATGTTGTGGACAATCGTGATTTAAAACAACAACAACAACAACAACAACAACAACAACAACAACAACAACAAACATACACTACAAGTGGCGTTTCGTGATGTACAATCAGTTAAGGGTAGTATAAGTAGGATGAGACAAACTGCATTAGGCCAGAGCAAGACTGACGCTGGTGGCTGGGGTGGGGCTGTGGCTTTCGTATGAACCCCTATTGTATTTTTTAGCCTTGTTCTAACTGCGTAAATTAATAAAGGGTTTCATAAAGTCATAAAGAACTCCCAGCCCAGCCACCAACGGCAGTCTGATTCCGGCCTTACGGTGAGCCATGTGTGAGTTACTTAGTTATGTAAAAATGCATACTCGGTCTACCAGTGCAGGTGATGTCACGAGAGCTATTTGTGAACAAGCAGTATTGAGTCTCAGTCTGACTGAGTCAAGCTTGCCTGTATCACTACCAGCATCAGCATTCTACATGTATTCACAAGCCGATGCTTTACTCCATACGTGGCGAGAGAGGAGCGAGAAAGGAAGCTAAACTGATAAACAAAGGAGGGAGAAAGGGAGAAGGGGTTAGAATGAGAGAGATAGAGAAGGAGGGAGGGAGAGGGAAACATAAAGATGAACAGACAGACAGTTAGAGAGGCGATAAATGTTTCCGCCCAGGCAATGTCTCTATAATAAGGGTTTTTTTCTTTTTTGTTTTGTTTGTTTTTTGGTTGTTTTTTTTACGAAATTCATTAAGATTTTCCTTTGTTACCTTCCGAGACACGCGCACTGATGTAGCACATATACACATATACACGTACATACTGGGCGTGTGTGGAAATTATTAATAATGTCACACAATGCCCTGAATATAGCAATAGAAATGTTAGTTCATAGCAACTGTGTTGTTACTGCTTGCTGACTAATCTATTAATGATGCCTATTAATTTGATCTTCCCTATGGGTTTTGAGTGCATTGATTTTCTGTGCTCTCGCGACTTTCATAAATATTTTAGTTCATCACCGTGAACTCATAACAACGTCACTCTAGGTGGGTGAACTGGTGCAAGTAGCAGAGCGTTGGTCTCTTGATAGGTAGGTCTCCAGCCAAATATTCTTGATGGATTTCGTCCCCTGCTACTTGAGTCTGTTTCAGGACAATGTGACCAGGTGAGTCTGAGTGGCAACACGTCGAATTGCCAAACACGATATAGCCTAACTGATAATGTTGGACATTAATAACCCAACAAACTGAACCAAACCAAACACAGTTCTATCTGCGTATGTATTAACTTTGCTACAGAACCTTTTTAGTTTCAGGCCACCAATGATGGCGGCGGATCTGAACGCATGAGGAAGGCGCGGTGACATAGAGAGGGAGTATAGGTCGACGCGACCTGACGTCACGGGCGCTGGTATCTCGTAACCTGGCATCGATCAGGTCTGTGTTTGGGACACTTCACGGTAGCTCAAAATAACGCCACGCAATCAGCTGGGAGATTCACGCTTCATTCGTCCAAACTTTGTGCTGTTTTATCACATTCCAGAATGCTGCTAACGATCTATGCGCCGAGAGATGGAGGCGAGGTATTGTACAGGCCTGGGGTTGGGGTGGGACTTGGGCTTGTGATCGCAAAGAATGAGTAAATGTAGTCACTGTCTATAACATCTACATGTAACTTCCTCTTTGCACGCACTGCCTCTTCATTCGTCCAAACTTTGTGCTGTTTTATCACATTCCAGAATGCTGCTAACGAACTATGCGCCAAGCCACCGACCTGTTCCTATTTCCAGTTTCGGTGATATATGTTTTTCAGTTTCGGCGATATATGTTTTTCAGTTCAGTGATATGTGTTTTTCAGTTTCGAGTGAGTTAAGAATAAACAGCTCATTGTCACCCAAGGATTCCTGCAACATTGCAAGCTAGTTTATGATATGACCGCACCGAATTAGTTTCGGTAATCGAACGTTCGGGTTTTTTGTTTTGTTTTCTGTCCTTTGTCATTGTTATTATGATCGTTTTATGTTGTCTATACATTCGTGTACGTTCCTGTACATGTATTTACATCAAATTCAACAAAAGCATTATACTAGACTATGCCTCTTTCTATCTGCAAAAAGTATTATTTGATAGACCCTTTTGTGTACATTCACATAAATAGCAATCGATAATGAATGCAAGTGTTTTTTCACGTATATCAGCACGTATTTTAAATGATAATAAAAAGTAATACTGTTAATAATGACAACAATAATATAATCTATTTTATGCAGGTAGAGTATTTCCTCTTAGAATCGCAAACACTGAATGATGTAGTTGACTCTATTATATTTACTCCAGGTCGCCCATCAAAGTACTGTTGGTTATGTATACGCTTCTGCGTCTCTCAAACAATGGTTAAAAAAATCATAATCATAATAAACCATCACTCGAGACTATCAAGTATCAGTGCTTCTTGACATTTCTACATCTATCTTAATATCACGTCGTCAAAATAGAGCTAGAATGTCACCCTAAACTCTCGCCATTCTGTACACAGCTTGGCTTTTTAAGTAATTAGAACTCGAGACGATCCGCGAACTAAAATGAAACTAGAAACAGTTGCTGGGAGAGCGTTTTCTCAAAAACGCAATCTGCGTGGGAGATAAAGGTTTCAGTATGTGTGTCCCCTTAGTCCTGGCAAAGGTCCAAAAGTGACATCACCTCTGGTTTGTCAACGGGAATCTATGGGACTTAAGCCGGCCATAGACGTGTCAATAAATTGCAGCCATCAATTGGCTGGCAATATTGCTATACAATATCCCAAGCAATACTTGTCTTCCATCTGCCCACACACGCGTCGACAAAATCATTCGATCCACAAGATGAACTTGTGCAATTGTGTTTAATGCAGCATCAAACATCAAGCAGCAGCAGTAATGTCGCTCTCTGCGGCTATAATTATTAAGATTTTCAGAAGAAGAGCTAAAAAAAAGACGCTCACGTAGAGTATGGTGAAGTCATCGCTACTAAAAAAAA
>RQTK01000025.1:1132738-1150844 GCA_003991915.1 Elysia chlorotica | reverse complement strand
GTTGGTCTTGGGGCCCGCCTACAATATAGCCTACATAGCGCTGACGGTGGACATAATATCAACTCAAATCTTTGTTTCTCTCTGTGTTGGATGCCCCCCCCTCTCTCTCTCTCTCTCTTTCTCTCTCTTTCTCTCTCTCCATCTCTCTCTCTCTCTCTTTCTCTCTCTTTCTCTCTCTCCATCTCTCTCTCTCTCTCTCTCTCTCTCTCTCTCTCTCTCTCGCTCTTGTCCAAAACCCACTCTGTGTCCGATCCATAGAGATACCCCTTTGGTTCCACCCAGCCTTCGTTATTGTGTATCAGGACCGTGGCGCCCTAACAAGGGCTCAGCCTATACTCTGATTGCTGACACAGTGACAGCTGAACCCACTTTTCCATCTTTTCCACAGTCCATATTAACCACACTTTGCCATTTCCTCCTCCCCCCTAACTTACTACAGACTGTGCAACCCACACATCGATTACGAATGACGTGATTACACCCATTAGGCTTGCAGAGTTTCCCGATCGCTTATTGGCTCTATTAGTCTAGGAAATAGCTATTGTTCACATCACAGATTGCTATTAATAGAAAACTGTGCTATTAAAGAACCATGGTGCAGATCCCTCTCCTAACGTCTTCATTTTCGCTATAGAGGCCGTTATCGTAAGGCCTCTGCTGTCTGTCAAAGACTGCTCGAACAAACAAGAAATGGAAGAAGAATACAATCCCATTATGCACACGCTTGCAGTTCAAAAACAATTGTCGATGTCGTAACCATGTTATACATCAGGCTTTATTATCGAAAGGGGACATCTAAAATTGAAATGTAACCGATGAATATTGCCGTGCTTAAAACCCACACAGAGAAATTTTACATGCAGGGAAAACGATATTGATTTCACTCACATTAATGCCAAAAGGCAAAACATGGGTCACATGCGCTATTATGCATTCATGTTTTTGTGTGTCTCAATTGAAAAATAAAGAGAAAATGCTTACTCTTAATAGGGAATGGAGTGTCACAAAGATTGAAAGACATGTTGGGAAACATACAGTTTATTTCAACAGTCAGAAGCGTTCGAAGCTTTTCAAAAGTAATTAAAAGCTCCTCTTTTGCTCGCTATAACTATTGTCTTAATTTTTATTGACTTTAAATTTGAACCCCCCCCCCCCCAAACAATGCTAACTTCAAAGATTATTCTTTAAAGAACTAGCAACAGACTCAAGTAAACCGTACAACTTCTATTGTAGCAACGTAACTTTTTGTAAAATGACATTCTCAATAAAATTAGACCTTATTTAAAAAAATGTGTCTGGTAAAAATGCTACAGCAGCGTGATAAAATGGAGAGATGATACTATATACGAATAATACTTAAAGCAATATGAATTCTATTTAACGTGATCAGTGATATTCTCATAATATCATTAAGGACAAAACAGATCGGGAAAAACGTGATAGAAAGCTGATAAATATCGAATTGAGAAAAAAAATCAGTAAAGAATCGATAACAGCGGGTGCGTGTAGAACTATAGCCACGCCCATTTCGTTTATCACAGTGTAAAGATGTAAGGTGATATTTTACTAGTAAAGCGAACACAGCAATATAAACTATTGAAATGAGTGTTTTTATCTTGGAATCCAAAATACAAAGCGTAACGGATATCTATTCTGAGAACATGGTGTACGGCTCCTTATCCATACCAGGTATCTCACACAGGAAATGAAACTTAATCCTTTCGACATGTTTCATGCTAATACTTGAAAGTTTCTGATAAAAATTTCTGCTTTGGTTGGTGTCAGTTTACTGTGATCGGCTGAGTCAGAAGTTCTGGTATCTTAACTTGTTTTCTGTGTAGCAGCACGTAACATAGTCAGACTTTTGTCTTGGGACCCAGCCGACATAGAACCTAGTTGCTGACGTTGGGCGTAAAGAAACCAAAAAACAACAAACCACAAACGAACCAAAGCTGACTACAAAATTAGTTATAACAGTTTAACAAGATATTCTAGTCTCTACTACCACTATAAACAAAGCGAGGCATACGTGATTCTTCACCAATAGCGTTGTGCACTTTTTTAGTGTCTTTGTTGAAGATCTAGAAGCCTGTTCTCGTCTAGAACTTGCCTATCAAACTCTCACAGTTGCATTACAACCTGATGATTTGGGAGCCAACAATTGTACTCATTAATATGGGTCTTTATAGATCTTAAGCTCTATTCTTTGCTATAATAATAGGAAATAAGTATTGAAAGTGATAATTAATGAAGAAAGTCACAACGACTGGGCGAAAATTAGTTATGTTATACAAAATAGTCCCTTTCAGTCATGATGGTACATGTAAAGTACTTGATTCGGTCAAGCCCATTACATGTGAAATAATTTCTGAGGTCACTAACAGTGGTAGCTGCGCATTGTATGCACGATTTTGAAAGAAGGTGAAATTGCCTTTATAACGCCTTTTGTACCGCGAGTTTTTAGAGACGGAACTTTTTTTCAATGAAAGCAAGTCATTATTGATTTTCGATTTTTTTTTAGAATCAAACAGATCATCCCTTTTTTTATAAACAACAACAACAACAACAACAACAACAACAACAACAACAACAACAACAACAACAACAATAACAACAACAACAACAAAGAATCAAATTCATACCATTGCTAAAGTTATAATATTACTTAGAACTGTATTCAGTCTTCTCGGGTATAAAGTAAAGTTAACATTAAAAAAGAAAGCTCGACTATGATTGTGAAAGAGATGGACCTATTTATTTACAATTGTTATTGTGTGGAGCAGTTATAGAAAGCTATAGAGATGGAACCGAAGGATGTTATTGCTCAGTACCGTCCAATGCACAAACTTCCACCTAAAATTGATCTGACAGGCTGATCAGCAGAGGTAATTGGGAGATAAGGGCGAATAGGGGAATCTCTTTGGGGCGGACATAACGTTGGCTCTACTTGCTCCTTTCAGGTTAAACCCAGCATCAACCATGCAAGAGAGACAGGCTAGCCGGGGGTCCGATAAGCCCTGAGCAAAGAGGAAATCAGCGTAACTAATTATTAAGTTCCTAGGGTACATCATTATCGTCAGATCTCATGTCAATAGATTTCGCTTAGTGCAAGGTCCTGTGTAAATAATGCTATTATGTCCTTGCGTCACCTGGGGATACCGATGGGCATCTGCCTGAAGGGTAACCCAAGTCAATGGTAAGCCCCATGCTTTTCATTTGTTGCGCGGGGAGATGGGAGATTTTGGGACTTGAAACGTTTGCAAGCTCACGGATTCAGCTTTGCGTGCCACGGGCCAAAATGTCTACAGGGTGTTAGCTGTTATTCTACGGTGAGAGTCACTTTTAATGCTGTACGAGAACCTGTAAAATAACTTTTAGCATCATTTGGCTGAACTAAAAACTTTGGCGGAAAGAGACTGAAAGTATTGATCGCCTTAAAGTTTGTCCAAAATGATGCTTTCGTATTAACGTTTTGTAACAGTTAGTTTATCAAAATGAATGAATAAGCGTACTTGATGTAAGAAAGCAAAAATGATCTAAAATTACAATGTAACATTTACATAATTATTACGTGCTTGCGAGAGCATTCTCTTATCACCAACAGCTCTAGCTTTATTGAAGAGTCCTGATCAATCGACAATAATGTAAGTATTGAAGATCAAAAGACAAAATGAATCCAGGGTAAAGGAAGATGGTTTCAATGAAGAGAATTTCTTTCCACAGTTTGTAATTTTATGATTGAATGTTTTTAAATTTTTTGTTTCTTTTTCTTGCGTTTCATATTAACCATTCCTTCCTCTTCCTTCTTGCAAACATTATTTTTCACATAAATCCCTCCTTACAAGAACTCAGAGGAAGAATGAAACAAAGAAACAACTAGCCTCAATCTATGAGCTTGTAGAGCTGGGTCTAGGGTGAACAATTATCGGACATGACAATGAATGTTGCTAGAAGCGCTGTACACGCAATGTTGCACAAACCCATGAAATCGCCGACCCTTTCATGCACATTTTCCGACTGGTCGGCATACTAGGAGGACCCCCAGCTTTGCCACACCGGAACATCCAATTTATCTGATTTGCATCATCCATTCCTCGCTTGACTGCCCAGTCAAATGGCGTTTCTCTCAGTACTACAGTGACATTTTTTCGTGTCCTGGAACGGTATTATCGTAATGGAGTTTATCGCGGGCTCATTGCATTAGTTCTCTACTACAAAATTATTGATAATGGAAGAATGAGGAAGAGACGGAAGTCGGGTTCTAAATAAGTTACGCATTTCATCCTGGTAACTAGTACAGTGAAGCATTGGATTTAAAAACCGAAAAATAAAAGGGAAAAAAGTGAGTGCGATGAACTGCTCACTGACTAATGCCGTGACATTTGTAACTCCTCAAGAGAATTGCTGCTTTTTGCGATAACATCGTTATTTTTAATATGATTATGCATCTAATCCTGCTATGGTTAAGTTTGTATTTCGTTGTGAAGCACTCTACCATTTCAATTTACCAAGCCATTTCATGGAAATAAAACATCATCAGCATCAACAACAACAGCAGCAAAAGCAAAATCTACACCAGTAAAGATAATAAAATCAACAATATACAATTTAACAGCAGCAAAAACAATAATAAATGTACAATATCAACAATAAAAATAGAAGAATGATGATACTCTTGAAAAGTTTTAAGAACCTGGATCCATACATACATTATGCTTCATGTCCTGCAAAATTTTGCTAAGGGAGATACAAAAGTTCATTCAAATTTTTAACCAAACATTTAATCAGTTTAAAAAAAGATGACAAAAAAGAGTCTCTAACATTGATGTTCTATAAGAGGAAAATTGCTTCAGTTGTCAATTCTTAGTACTAAATCCACAATGATGGGAATGTTCTTGACACAAGCTCATTCACTGTAATATAAAAATAATGATTTACTCTTGCGCGCAGGCTTCGTTAACAACAGTTGATTCTATCCAAGCATTGATTTTTTATGCGCCGTGGAATTAGTTTCATAGAGACACAACCCAATGTACACAAACTTAAATCTTTATCATCGGCAGTAAACAGTGTCGTCCCATAGAAAACGCAAAGGCTTTAGATAATCATGTGTGTTCCTGGAGAAAACATTGCTATTCAATGTTCTATAGAGTAGTGTTTATCAAGAGATGGAGATTTTGATTAGAATTGATATTGTAGTTTCGCTGTGGCTGGCCTCAACTTGGTTGTTGGTTGTGTTGACAAGGGCGTAAAAATAAGATTGAGTTGAGTACGTTTTACGGCTGTAGCACTGTATATGCTATATTGTGGATAGGCCCCAAGACTGATGTCTGACAATTTTATGTGCTGCCACACGCGAGACAGGGCGGGGATACCATGAGTCTTGTCCAAGCCGGTCACATTAAACTGACACCGACCCAACCAGTAGGGGGCGACATCGCCAGGACTCGATCCACGGACCTCCTGCGTCGGAAGCCGATGTTCTACCCCAAGGCTACCGCCCCCCTCTCCCCCTCCCCCCCCCTAAGGTTGGGAATTGCCACAATATATCGAAAGAAGGATAACTCAAAGTAAAAAAAAATGAAAGGCAATAGTCAATAAATAGAATAGAACAATACGTTCTTGAGGGCGTAGTTGCAGTAGGGTTAGAACTTCCGAATTCCGAATTCCGCTCGAGCCACCATGTTCCCTACAAGCTGGATGGGTGTTAGTATAATGTCCAAAGTGCTGCAGTTATCACACTTAAAATATTTGAAATAAAATCTGAAAATGTTAATGTATGTCTCAGTCACCAATTTCATGTCCCTCCTCGATTACAAGGCGCTTGATTTTTACTCTCAAAATAAAGATTTTCTCCCTGAGCTATCTACATCTAGGAGAATATCTTTTTGTAATCTATTTTAAACTAGATTAAAGATAGGCTTAAATTAGCATTTTCAAATAATTCACCTTTTTTTCTCCTGGCGCCTTAATATCCTTGTATTGATTTCACTACCGTTTCTATTTACCAAATCGCACTGTGAGTTGTTAAGTTAAGACTCTATTAATGTACAATTAGTTGCTTATCGTATCTAATACTTTTCTCAATTTAGCGTGGTAAGTACAAGCCCCTGAAAAGCTCAAAACTGTTTGTGTTAAGATAACTTTTACAAATAAAACTACTTAAGAGAATTTTTAATCTACCGCGACACTGTACTTAAGACTCCTGATACCTAATTAGCTTTGTATTTTTTTTACAACAGTTGCTATTAAATGTTCTGTTCGAAAAAAATTAGACCGTATATTAAATACTAAGGGTCACTGCTTCATTACGTGCAAATTGAGTGAAAGTTCCGGACAACTGTTCCTGTATCGTGTGTAGCTGGGCAGTTTTGTTCTCCTCAGACACGAGACCGGGAAGGCTGGCTTCAGATTTCTTTTTTCAGCAGCTTCAATTACAGTAATTGGCTTCATTTTGTTAACTTGAGTCACACTTCAATGGGCTCTTTGTTTTTGTTTTGTTTTTAACTATAGTTTTTTAATAGGAAACTCACTAAAGATGAGGCTTTCATCTCTTATCTTTTTTTCATTCTTTAAAGCTCTGTTTGGAATTGTTGGAGAATTTCGCAGTTTTCCATGATGATAATTGTAATAGTATTAATTAATATAAAGCCATAATAAGAGTAAGGAATGAATGATGATGATGATGATGATGATGATGATGATGATGATGATGATGATGATGATGATGGTGATTAATATGATTATGATGATGATAATGATACTACTACTACTACTACTACTACTACTACTACTACTACTACTACCACTAATACTGCTACTACTAGTTAATGTTTATCTTTGAAAGAGAAATAAAGTACAATGCGACACAGTATCGACACTGTAAATTCTTGAGGTTACTTGAAGGCCATTCGTTATGTAAGGGTACAGAATCAGACAATACACGATTAAAGTTTTCCTCATGTAGTAATAGTACATTTTCCTAAACTCGTTGGAGATAATTACAGCATGTCTGTAGAGGCTATATCGAGAGCTAGTCCTTGACAATTTCTAGATAATATTAGCCATTAAACGCAGAAATAGACTAAGCAATTATGAAATTGCTTACAAACCCTTTGGTGGAAAATTTCGAAACCCATCCCATGCAATCCTCAGGAATTTCTTTTTTTCCTCATTCATCCAACTACTTTTTCTCTCTCTTATTTCTTGCTATGTTCTATAACGTGCAATAATCCCGTAATTAAACGTTCTACGTGTTACAGGAGCTCACGTATTGAAACCTTCCTACTACCCCCCTCTTGAGAACTCTTAACCCTTATTGACAGAGCCACTGACACGGTCGTTAGCCCCGTATCCTCATACAACATCACACAATAGAAACATCCACTTGTATGACAAGGTGCGAAATCCCCTATCGCCCATAGGATTGCCTCCCCTTTTCACTTAAGCTGCGTGTAGTCTGGGTTGTCCTTCTTGAACCTCTTACAAGACCCCTCGAGTGTTTTCTTTCTCTCCCCGTTTGTTCAGCCTTGGTTCAAAACAGCTTATGCACAATAAGATAAATAAGTTTTCATGTCGCACCTCTTCGACCTTTTTTTTTTTTTTTACCTTACGAGAACAATCGGTCCGTTCTTTAGAGTAAACACTAGAAATTATTATGATATTATGAAAGATGGTGATAAACACATTGAAAAAAAAAAGAAAAAGAAAAGAAATTCGCTAAGAGCTTGCACTTGGTTCTGAGATATTCACACGAATGCGTTTAGAAAACAAAACGGCTGAGCTCCTCTGCAATACAGACTTTGCAATCCACACTAAGATAATGTATGACGTCTTTACGCCCATTACACAATAAGCTTTCTGATCGATCATTGGCTCGGTAAGTCTACGATAGAGGTTGTTGTTGTTGTTGTTGTTGTTGTTGTTGTTGTTGTTGTCTAACGTTTAACATCAGCACTATATTGTGGACGGTTTCCAAGACTAACGTCTGACAATCTTATGTGCTGCCATACACAAGACAGGGCGGAGATACCATGACTCCTGTCTCAGCCGGACACATTAACACCGACCCAACCAGTAGGAAGCAAAGTCGCCAAAGCTTAAACCTGGACCTTTTGCCTCGGAAGCCGATGTTTTAACCCAGGACCACCGCGCCCCCCTAGGATAGAGGTATGCCTGGAAGCCGACGAGGTGCATAATTCCTTACCTATCGTCTTCTTTTTCATTATAGGACCCGTTATCGCAAGATCTTTATTCGTTGGACCTCACGGCGATGGCGGGAGACTATAATAATCGTACCGCCCCCTTTAACACTAGCGTTTTTTGATTTGTCTAAGCAAAGATGCGTGTGTATAAAACACAAGTTTGAATGTTTTGATATAGTTTGTCATAACTCGAACTGTAGACCGGGTTACTCTGGTACTGTTAGTGCCTGACCCTCAATCCGTCTTGGGGTTTCAGAGACAGGGAAACAGTCTATGTATGTAGAATGAAGTATAAAAATTAAGGTATTTTTGTACCTCTGTTCTTCACATAAGTTATCGATGGTATATATGGTTGGAGAGTTAGGCCTTCTAGCATAGCTTTCCAAGGTCCAAAAACAAAGGTATGGCAATTTTAGGTGTGTCACAGAAAGAACGAGAAAGAAATAGAAAAAGAGAGACAGACAGAGAGAGATAAATAGAGGAGAGACAGAGAAAGGGAAAGAGGAAGATATAGAGAGATAGATAAATAGAGAGAGATAGAGGTAGAGCGAGAAAGAGAAAAAGGAAAAATAAAGAGAAAGAGAAAACGAAAAAAAAGAGAAAGAGAAAAAGAAAAAAAAGAGAATGAGAGAGGAAAAAGAGAAAGAGAGGAAATAGAGAGAGAGAGAGAGAGAGAGAGAGAGAGAGAGAGAGAGAGAGAGAGAGAGAAAGAGAGAGAGAGAGAGAGAGAGAGAGAGAGAGAGAGAGAGAGAGAGAGAGATTGAAACACTAACAATAATTTGTGTCTCAGCGGAACACATTATATTGACACCGATCCTACCAATCTTTGATTCAGATTTTAGAAAACCGCAAGTTTTTAGACACGTAGATGAGAGCACGAGCTTCGCACCTCGCGCTTGTAGTTTCAAAGCACCCTCAATGGCTTTAATTAATTATTACAAAACGCTTTAAACCAACCTATTGAAAACTTGTACATTTCGTAGCAAAGATCGCCTGGGGGTATCTGACTCATGCAGAATCGACTTGTGATCGACGATTTACAGCCATTTCTGTGTGTTGGGACGTTACTCCTTTGCACACATCCCTTGGCGCCGATGCTATAAAAAAAAATAACAGGAAAAGTCCCTGAAAGGATTCAAGTGAACAACAAGGGTAATAGTGATCTATTTACTTAGGTTACTAGTATCATGAATAGGATAGTATAATACTCATTGTCTGAGTGAGTGTTTTTCGTTCGGCCTACTAGGCTTAGAATGTAAACTGTCCTAACTTTACCCAAAATTTTAATGACATAGATCTTTTTGGCTCTAAATGCACATGTTTGTTTATTTCGGTTTCCTGTCTGTTATTTTAGGAAGCCTCGTTCAGCGCTCAACAATTAACACTTTTGAGTCACTATGCGAATGAACGGGAATAATTCCTTGTGTACCCGATACTGTATAAGGCTCAATAACGCCGAAACGTTTTCTATGTTAAATTGCCCTTGTTTAGTTCTTTTTCCGTTAGTTGATATACACTTTTTCCTTTTTGCTGTACTCATATTTACTATCCCAGCAATGCTTTTAAGTTCCTCCGAAGATTAAAAAATTATATGACTTGGGCGGCGCATTATAGATCAAATTATTATGAGTTCCAACAGATTGATGACTAATCTGGGTATAAAATCATTGTGCTAGTCACAAGTTGGAACCAACTGCATCTAACTGACTCTAATTTCACAGTATCCAAAAAATATCTAAACACCAAAATGTACATTGATATATGTTTGTTTCAATACGAAATAAAATCCTTAAGATCTAGTGTCGAGATGTATAATTCCCATGCGTACGACTAGTTCTTAGCTATTGCGAGGTTGTACGTATTTACGACCCTTAGCTCTAAAAAAAGAGCTTTCAATTGCTGGTTGAAAGCTTGACGGGT
The DNA here is from genome assembly GCA_003991915.1 of Elysia chlorotica. Classification (NCBI taxonomy): domain Eukaryota; kingdom Metazoa; phylum Mollusca; class Gastropoda; family Plakobranchidae; genus Elysia; species Elysia chlorotica. The sequence continues at coordinate 1,140,720 of RQTK01000025.1, read as the reverse complement.
TTGAAGCAAAGATCGCCCGAGGGCATCTGAGTCATGTAAAATTGACTTATGATGCACGATATAGAATTACGACAACTATATGGACGATGTGTATCGCCAGTCTTAACGCAACCTCGGCCTTTCTGCTTGTGAGTCAGAAATTGAGCATTTTACTATTGGGTTTCATATAGTTCCAGAATTCGTTTCAGTCAGAAAATCAATGTTCACAATTTATGAAGCATTTTAGTTGTTTATTTTTTGCTGTGGACGTACCATAAAGTGAAGCTGTAAGTGAAAATGATCTCCTCGTGGGATTAGAACCCTAGTCTTGTAGACGATCGAAACTGAATCGTCTTGCCGTTCAAAAACAGCATAAAATTTATACCATTAGACCACTACGGCCATATATCTAATGTATAAAACGTGAAAGTTACACAATTAAATCACATCACAGCATCTAAGTGATGTAAAATCAACTTCTGTTTGTTTCTGCCAATGCCTTAAAAATGTTTAAAACGCCAAACGCATAAACAACATGTCTGTGTACATCGGAACCTGTACTTCAATGCGTTTAGCCCCTCATTTGTCAGAGGTCTGATCTTACATAGACCAGTGAGTACCCAATACAAAGACGGATCCTGGAAGATCTCCAAACCCAGGTCCAACTGCCATAGTAAATAATCAGTGTCAAGCACCAGGCCAAACAATTATAAGGACAAGAGGTCACACTCAGTACTCACCCATGGCTGGGCTTGTCTTGCTGTAACTGGTACTCAGTATAATGTGACTGGCTGAGACAAGAGTCATGGTATCCCCGCTCTGTCTCGTGTTTGGCAGCACATAAACTTGTCAGACGTCAGTCTTGGGACTCGTCCATAACATAGCCTATAAAGGGCTAATGTTGGACGTTAAATTAACTCAACAACAACAACAACAACAACAACAACAACAACAACAACAACAACAACAACAACAACAACAACAAGTGGCTGGTAAAATACAGCCTATATAGTGCTGATATTGGACGTAAAGCCATCTTAACTCAACTCAACCCCACCTCCCCCCTGCTCTGACTGTAACTCATTCATTGCTGACCCCCCCCCCTGCTCTGACTGGAAGCCGTTCATGCTAAATCAATGAGGTAATCAACCTACAGGCTCTGCTTTAAACACTTTGCAATGCATTGGTAGCGGATAGACCAGAACCTCCCGGTGCAGTCTCTTAACGCTAGAAGCCTTGAGATATACACGAAGATAACGGATGATATAATCACGGCTTTGAGGCATTACTGATCGCTCATTGGCTTGGCAAGTCTGGGATAAAGCTATGATTGGACGCCGGTACAAATTCCCAAAACTATCGTCTTCGTTGTTCATTATGAGCTCCGTAATCGTAAGGCCTATAATACAGATTTGGAAATTCCCATAAGTGTCTATGTTAATTCCTCAATGTTTTATCTTCTTAACTATGCCAGTGATCTCGTACTTCATGTTTTCATACTTTAAAAAAAAAACAAGAAAAAAAACACTTTTCTCAGTTTCCTTAAATCCTATATGAGGATAACGGCTTTGCAAAGAGAGTGGATCGAACCTGGGACTTTTAATTCGACAGTTCAGCGCTCTACCGACTAAGGCATCTGTCCCTCATCTTTATATTATATATATGCCATCCTCAGAATCTTTTTCTTTTCTCACACTAAACGTCTTTCTCAATTTGGTTATCAACCTAAGCAAGTCTTTTTCTCTCTGTCGTCCCCTGTTTCTCTGTCTGTCTATATATATCTGTCTGTCTGTCTGTCTGTCTGTCTGTCTGTCTGTCTGCCTGTCTGTCTTTCTGTCTGTCTGTTTGTCTGTATGTCTGTCTGTCTGTCTGTCTGTCTGACTGTCTGTCTGCCTGTCTCTGTAATTGTTCACAAAAAACTCTTCTTATTCAAAAATACATTAAATCCTTGTGAGAAAACTGTTTTAAATTGGAACATGCAGTAAATCATTAGATGAAGCAGTGCATGCGCATAAAATCTGAAATGACAAGAAACACTTGAGTCAATTTGTCTCGTAACATTTTTATTAGCACGACGGCAAATTTAAGAAAAGTGGGCGAAATATAAGGAACCGATTACTTCCCGATTCCTGTGTAACCTAGAATAAGTTAAAGATTGTTTTTCAATAAGAAGGTCTCTCTCTCTCTCTCTCTCTCTCTCTCTCTCTCTCTCTCTATTTCTCTCACTCTGTTGGTTAAACTTCTCCTGGATTGCCCTAAGAGATCATATAATTATGGCGATTTTTGTGTTGCGTTTGTGAAAAAATTGGTTGTTTCTATTGAATTTATTTTGAGTACTTTGCTCGTTAGTTACATTTAAAGACTGCTTCATTATAATATGTAAACAATAACTGTTTTCGTAACGTTATGATTATTATTAAAAAAATAATCGAATTCGCCCTTTAAAACCATTATTCCTGAAGTGTGCCTGTAAGGTACAAAGTGATCTCTCAGGGCAAAGAGATTAACTCCACTCTCTCCGAGTAACATTTCTCCACGTTCCCAAGGGGTATCCCACAATGCAAGGTACCGACAAGTGTGGAAACAATTCTGGCTTTGCGATCCACACGAAAAAAAAGTATGACATAATTACGCCCGTCAGGCATGTTACAGTTTTTTTTCTGCTAGTTCATTATTTTCATGAGTTTCGGATATAACTATTGTTGGACTTATGTACGTATACTTTACCTGTCGTCTGTGTTTTGATATGATCCCCGATATCGCAAAAACTCTAAATATAAAGTATGGGGGTAGCTTCCCCTTGTCTCTGAGTGTTCTAGCAGGGAGAAACGAAAGTTGCTGCAATTCCCAGTGTTATTCTATTTGAACAACCTAAGCGGGAGGCGATCGACAAGTACCCCTCTTTTGTGAAGAGCGTACGGTGGCTCATCTGGTCTCGCTCAGTTAATGTTTAAGTATGTATATATATACTCTGTGCGTGAGCTGTACAGGTGAACCTCAGTGGTATTCTATTTAGCATTATCAATTTATTGGTCAATGGTGTACTTAGATTTTTTTGGCCAATCCAGGAATAATCATACCTTCACGGATTCTATACTTGCATGCCATTGTTGACTAACATTATGATGTTGATAAAGAGGAGCATACCAGCGTGCTAAAATACCTGTATTAATTTTTTCCCCTCCCATCCCACCTAGGTATTTCGCAAATCACAATCCACATAATGGCACCCACTTTAAACGATCCTTCCAGAGACGGTCTACACGAAAAGCATACTTTGGATACTCTAATAATAAATTTCTGAAGACCATGAAGCACACGTGGAGTTCGGTGCAAAGGCTGGCCCAGAACAGACAGGAGTTGAGATCCTTTGTTGCTGCCCTACATGCCATGAGGCATAACGGGCATGAGTGAGTGAGAATAATAGATTTAAGAAATCTTCAGGGGCACAATTGTGTACATGTTTTGGGCATGTAAGCTTCATTTGACTAGAGAAAACTTCCGTGCAGATAATCAATATACCGCACAAAATATAAATTTCAGTTTTCTGGGATTTAAGTCGGTTAAATAAAAGTTAGCCTACACAACATCCTCCCATCTGACCCCAGCTCTTGTTTGACGCACAATCAGGAATCTAGCTATATACACATTTCTCTATAAGAAAAAAAACAACTATGTAATATTATCTTATCCTCATCGACCCCTCGCAGAACGGCTAAGGTTGTTTACCACATTCAATGTTGGCCGTGTGTCGCCTTCAAGGCAAACAAAGTGAACAATAAGGGAGTGAGCAGTCTTACGTGAGTCGAAGGATAGGTTGTTTATCTAGGTTTGCTCGCACGCGCCATGCGTTTATCAAGACAACGTGTTGCCTGGGCTGTATCAACCAACATTCACCTAGAAACTAGCATTGCTGAAGCAGCAGCAGCAGCAGAAGCAGTAACAGCAGCAGCAGCAGTAACAGCAGCCACAGCAGCAGTTGTCGCATTGCAGGGCTTGTGATAACGGGGCCCCATATCGAAAACGTAGACGATAGGTTCGGGGATCTCCATCAGCGTTCTATCATGGCTCTATTCTAGACTTACGGAGCCAATAAACCATCGGAAAACCCCACGACTAAAGGGCATGGTTATGTCATCCGTTATAGTCGTGTAGTTCGCAATACCTGTATTGCTCTAAAAAAGGGAACGTCTTTATTGAACTGCGTACCTACATTCTGTTAAGCGAGAGAGTTTAACAATGTTCTGCACCTTACCTGTAGAGATAATTGTATTAAGTGGAGGATTATCAAAACACAGTTAATTGATTCGACCAACCTTCTTTTTAAATTCTTTTTTAATTTTGAGTGCCCGATAGATCAGTCGTTTAGTGCTCTCATCTGCAGAGTTGGGGGTCCCAATTTCTTATCTCAACTGGCGCCCCTGTCTCTGTATAAGACTCTTCGAGAGAATTAAGGGAAGTAAAATTTACTAAACATGGGGGTTTTACTTACGCAGTTGTAGCAAAGTCTACTTCCCAAACGATTTGCATTCAGAGGATTTTAAGTGATTTGTATTCGTTGTAAGGGCAAGTCAGAAGCAACATGTCTGGAATACTCTTATTAAAATGGATCCATGTCTAGTATTGTAAAAGTATGTTTGTTACTCTCTCTCTATATATATATATATACGTATATATGTGTGTTTGTTGTTTATCGCCCAACATCAGCACTATATAGGCTCTTATTATGGACGAGACTCAAGACTTAAGTCCAATATTTTTACGTGCTGCCACACAGAGGCTGTGCGAGGAGACCTGGACTCATGCCTCAGCCTGTTACAATGTACTGACTATTGTTAATGCTTAATTTTAAACGGGATCAATATGGACCTTTCCATTAAAAAGATTGGAGTCTCAAAATATCTCAACTTTTTGTGCAATAAGGATCCCACAGACTCACTGACCTGCTGATCGATATAATATTTTATGCTTTAGTTACTAATTATACATATTTATACATAACATTGAGACGCGTGTTTGAGTTTCTTATTTAATATCACATGGTATGTTTTGAAAAAAAAGGAAAAAAACAAACAAACACATTGTCAACCATCTCCTGTTTGGTTAGAATTATATGGCTTCGCACTGAGAAATTTATTTTCCTCCCTCTCTCTCTCTCTCTCTCTCTCTCTCTCTCTCTCCTTCTTTCTCTCTCTCTTTCTCTCTCTGTCTCTCTCTCCCTCTCTCTATTTCTCTTTATTTCTCTCTCTTTCTCTGTCTCTTTCTCTCTCTGTATATATATATACTTAGATGTTTAGATGTTTGTAAGATTTTGCAAGTTTTGCTCCATATTCATAATAGATTTGTACGTTCAAGTCTGTTAGCAATAGCCCATGTCTACGACTTTTAAAGACAAAACTAACGCTTTAACCTTTACTCTACCATCTGCGACAATGTACTCTTGAAGGGCGGAGTTCTATCGACCAAGGCCCAACAGACCTTGCACACACACAAAAAAAAAAATTAATTATGAAGATAAAACTGCCTCAGCTGCTTCCATCTACAGAACCATGTTCTCAAAGTTCACTAGATGTGCGCTGTATGAAAAATCAATTCGTTTCCACCTGACAATCATGAGCTCATTATCGGTTATTTTCCAACCCTTTTAGCCGCAGGGCACTCGGCGGCTTTCATTAGCAACCAAGGATGGAAGAGGAGGGAAAATCACCCGTATTAACTTGTTCAAATAGCCTTATTTTCTGGAGACAGCAAGCTCCCGACCAACGAGCGTAGCCGAAGCGTTCAATATCCTGAGTGTACTGCGGCTGTGTACATCTAGAACAAACACAGAGATACAGGACTCTATTTTCAATCGAAATACGACCCCCCGGGCCTTCTCACGACGACGGCAGGCGGCCTTTGTCCAAACAAAACGCGAGAAATTTATTGATTTGTCGTGAAAACTCTTAGGACGAAAATGGAAACCTAAAGAGTGAGTGACATTGAGAGAGTCTCTCGCACATCGTAAGCTCTTCATTTCTGAAAACTTTTATCCGGCCTTAAGAAGCTTTGAAAGGGAAAATCTTCGGTCTCTGTAGGGATAGTCAAGCCATTTCATTTCGATTTCCCATCTCTCTCTAGTGAAATAACTCTCCTTTGTTTGGGCTTTTCCAGAAAATACCGATAAAATGTGCCTTTTTCATTTTTTTTTAAAAGTAAGATTACTAGTAAACAGTAGACTCTGGATGAGTTTGCCGATGTATTTATTTTGCTGTATGCTTTAAAATGTGTGTGTTTGTTATTCAAGATGCTTATCTCTTTTGTCAATTTTGTAGGAACTCCTTTTTGTTTGGGCGTTGCCAGAGAATACAGAGAAAACCAACTTTATCCTTTTTTCCAATAAAAGAGAATTTCCATTGAATAATAGATCGTGGATGAGTTTACTGGTGAATTTGTTTAGTTATGCAATTTAATTTCATTGTTTTAGATGTCCCTCTCTTTTGTCAATTTTGTAGGAACTTCTTTTTGTGGGGGCGTTGCCAGAGAATACAAAGAGAGCCTGAATTTGGAATTATTTTTAAAATAAAGGAACATTTCTATTGAATAATAGAGCCTGGATGGATTTGCCGATGCATCTATTTTGCTGCATGCTTTTGTGTTTATTATTCAAGATACTCATCTCTTTTGTCAATTTTGTGGCAACTCCTTTTCTTTAGGCGTTGCCAGAGAATACAAAGAAAATTAACTTTACTCTTTTTCCAATAAAGGAGAATTTCCATTGAATACTAGATCGTGGATGAGTTTGCTGGTGAATTTATTTAGTTATGAGATTTAATTTCATTGTTTTAAATATTTATCTCTTTCGACAAATTCGTAAGAACTCCTATTTGTTAGGGCGTTGCCGGAGGATACGGAGAAAACCTGAATGTGGAATTACTTTTAAAATAAAAGACAATTTCTATTGAATAATAGAGCCTAGATGGATTTGCCGATGCATCTATTTTGCTGTATGCTTTTTTGTTTATTATTATAGATACTTATCTCTTTTGTAGAAATTCCCTTTTGTTTAGGCCTTGCCAAAGAATATAGAGACAACCGACCTTACCCTTTTTCAATAAAGAAGAATTTTCATGAATAATAGATCCTGGGTGAGTTTGCCGATGAATTTATTTAGTTGTTAACTTTTGTATTCATCATTTTAGATATTTATCTCCTTTGTCAATGTCGTAGGCAACTCCTTTTGTTTGAATGTTGCCCAAGAAAACTAAAAAAAAAACAAGTTAAAATGTTTTTGAACAGAAGACAATATCCATTGAATATTAGGTCCTGGATGGGTTTTTCCGATGAATTTATTTTGTCGTAAGCTTTTGTAATAATTATTTAAGATACCGCTGTCTTTGGTCAATTTAGTAAATAAAGGGAAGTTGAAAAACAATCCGTTACAAATACCTTTTCAGTTTTTATAAAACGCATCGTTATATTTTTCTCAACGAAGAATGGTTAGTGATAAATGGAAAGACAAAAAAACAAAACAAAAAACAAACAAACTCGATGGACTCAGTGCAAAAATTAAAATTCGCTAACCATTAGTTATTTCTCGAAAAATGTATGTCCTCTCAGATCAATACTTAATCTAATAGGCATTGCTATCGGGAAAATAATGTAAAATGAGATTTTCTATTTTGTTTTCATTTTAGATATTATCGAGTTAAGCCAAGTACAATTTACAATACAATATTCCCATGAACCTGATTGAAAATACATTATACTCCTTATCCATTTTCATGCACACAAGTAATGATATACCCATTACAAAACAATACTTTTAATACTCCATTTTTCATGAAATCTGCAAAATGCCTTTGAGAGTATGATCTAAATTTGAAAGAAAGAGACAGAAAGAGACAGAGAGAGAGAGAGAGAGCTGTCTCTCTTTCTGTCTCTCTCTCTTCTCTTTTGTCTCTCTCTCTCTCTCTCTCTCTCTCTCTCTCTCTCTCTCTCTCTCTCTCTCTCTCTCTCTCTCT
>RQTK01000025.1:1114309-1132488 GCA_003991915.1 Elysia chlorotica | reverse complement strand
AGAGAGATAGAGAGAGAGAGAGAGAGAGAGAGAGAGAGAGAGAGAGAGAGAGAGAGAGAGAGAGAGACCGGAACAGACAAACAATGAAAGAGAGACAAGAGAAATCACAGAGATGAGCCAGCTCCGATGCCCCCTGCCAGGCTCGACATTTATCAGCTGAGCCCAGGATTTGGCCAATTCGGGGACGTAATTTTCTTAATTGTCTCCCTTTGTCGCCGGAGCGCTGTGGGGAGTCACAGAGAATCAGAATGATCAGAGAGAAGAAAAAAAAAAAGGACTAATTCTTGCGCTCCAGGAGACAGGAAACTGCTCAACAAATTCGCCCATTGCAAGTTGAAGGTCGAAGGTTTTGCTGCCAAAGGTGATCACTAGAGGCTTTGCGATTTCGGGGCCCGTTGTGAAAACGATGACGATAGGTATGGGAATCTCCACCGAAGTCCAATCAAAGCTCTATTCTAGACTTACGGAGCCAATGAGTGATTAGAAAAATGTATATGCGAGGGACATGATTATGTCATCTACTATCGTTAGTGGATCGCATAGTCTGTACTAGAGAAGCTCTAGCACGTAGTGCGCACACAGAACGTGAGCTAGCTGACCTTTCCGGGAAACGGAAAAATCCGAACAGGAGGGAGTATAATAATAAGAGCTGCCAACCCAAGAAGCATCGAAGTGTAAGATAACAAACAAAAAGCGTGAGAAGGAATATGTGTAAAATATGGTTATATTTTATTGCGCAAGATTTGCATGATTTCGTGTGTGTGTATCTTCATAGGAAGATGGTCTATATGAGAGTGGGGTTGTTAACTCAGTCAGCCGTCAAAGTGTACAATATTGCACAAAAAGTGTAAAAAAAAATTAATGTTTAAGGCTACGTTTTTTGTTTTTTTTTGCGTGCGTGCAGCATTTTAGACGAAAATTGTAGGAAGGAAAATGTGTGAAACTGTTTTTTTTGCGTGCGCATACACTATTAGGAAAAAGAAAAATAAAAAGGGAAAAAGAAAATGTAATAATACGTTTTTTTAGAATGGTTGGCAGCTATACATCCTGGCCCCACACCCAGGCTTGAATGGCTAGAAGGGCGAAGAAAAGCCAGCGCTGGACATGCTGGAAATGATGCTGTTTTCTTGTGCACATCAGTCAAAGGTAATCAGTGACAGTGCTACTGTCTTATCGTAAAAAACACATATGCGAACTGAAGAATGGCGCATATATGTTTTTTTTACCACAAGAGTTGAGGTGAGTTGGGAGGAGTGGTTGCGGGATGGTTCTATAAAATAAAAACAAATGATACGTTAGCAGCACTATATAGGGTTTATTGTATACGGACCCCAAAACTGACGTCTGACAATTTTATGTGCTGCCATACACGAGACAGGGCGGAAATACTCTGACTCCTGTCCCAACTGGTTATATTAAACAGACACGGACCCAACCAGTAGGAAAAGAAATCGCCAGGGCGCGAACCACGGACCTTTTTGCGTCGTAAGTCGATATTCTACCCCAGGACCACCGCGTCCCTTTTTACAATAACAGGGAAGAGTGTAGTAGTACCGGGGTAAAGTCAAGATATTCCATAGAGCTGGACAGGTGCTAGATAGGAGCATGACTGTGTCCCGAGTTGAAAGACGAAACTTGTACATGTACCAGGCTGAAATAGCGCGATGAGATTTGTGTGGATTGCCTTATCACAAAGAAGAACAAGACAATTGAACAGCCCAAAAGAAAAGCATAATAATAATAAGAATAATAATCAATTAAATAGAAAAATAAACTTAGAAAATGTTGGGCTTTACGAACCTTCTTCAATACAAAAACTGTACATTGTGCCATGTAAGACAAAAAACGATGTAGGCACGAAAATGTTTCAAAATACGTTACATTTGTGGCGAACGGTGACAGATATTCATCATGTGTGTATACAATCTCTTGGCCCCCATACCCAGGCTGTGGTGGTTAGAAGGGTCAGGAAAGCCCAGCGCTGGTCATGCTGTTGTTTTTTTGTGCGCACCAGTCAAGGGTAATCAGTGTAGTGGTACCGGGGTAGAGACAAGGTGTTCCATAGAGCTGGACAGGTGCTAGACAAAAGTAAGGGTTTCATTTTCTACATGCAGAAATAGCGCGGAGAGGTTTTTGTGGATTCCCTTGTCACAAAGGAAAAAACAGACAATTGAACAGCCCAAAAGAAAAACAATATAAAGAAACAAAATAGAAAAATGAACTTAAAAATGCTCGGCTTTATGAACCTTCTTCAATATAAAAACTGTACATTGTGCCATGTAAGACAAAAAACAATGTAGGCAGGAAAGTGTGTCAAAATACGTTACATTTCTGGCGAACAATGACAGATATTCATCATATGAACACATACGTACAATCTGTTGGCCCCATACCAAGGCTGTGGTGGTTAGAAGGGTCAGGAAAGCCCAGCGCTGGTCATGCTGTTGTTTTTTTGTGCGCATCAGTCAAAGGTAATCAGTGTAGTAGTACCGGGGTAGAGACAAGGTGTTTTATAGAGCTGGACAGGTGCAAGACAAGAGCACAGCTGGTAGAGCGCAGTGGGTATTTTTGCGGCTTACCTTATCACAAAGGGAAAAGAAAACAATTGATGAAGAACATACACAAAATAAAAAACTCTGAGAAGAAAAATAAGCAGGCTGTATCGCCAAGAAACAACAACACAATAAAAGGAAAGGTGTAGGCACACAATTAGGGCAATGCATGCTGCGGACTGTCTATTGTACTTGTAGCAGTGAAGTTTGGGCTTGTGGTGAGTGCTGAGTTAAAACAGGATGTTATTAGCAAATAAAGTTATTATGAAAACAAAAAAGAAATATAATTGAGAGAGAAATAGACAGATATATACATAGATGGATGGAAGCGAGGAAATGCCCCAGAACCCGGGGTACTTGGGTAATCAAAATATTCTGGGCTACTAATTCCCAAGGAGTGGAGAAAAACGTGGCAGTTAGAACCAGGCTTGAACGCCCCACCACCTGCATTGGGGGCCGCACCAAAAGTCCGACACCTGAGTTATAAATATTTACTGTACTAGTCACAAGTGCTAACATGCAGCTTCCTGTCTAAATGTTTTACACTGTACTTATCTCCCTTGGATTTTGCAGTCTATTTATGATTATTGTCTGGTGTGCAGGTTTTGTTTTAGTATCAGAGAATGGGAAACTAGAGTGCTTGCTGGGTGAATCTTTGTATAGAAAAGAATTCCCAATGTATAGCTTAGGAGACGAAAAATACATGTACAAAAGGAAAGGGCAGATCAAGACAGTCTTGCCTCTAAACTTGAGAGATATAAAATACACGAGAGAGAGAGAGGGAGAGAGAGAGAGAGAGAGAGAGAGAGAGAGAGAGAGAGAGAGAGAGAGAGATTTTTACTATTGAAGTACTCTGATGCCTCTACAAGACTTAGTACAGACAACTACGTGCATCGATGTAGAATAAAAAAAATGAAAAAAAAATGACCAGAAAAGAGCAAACTTCAATCGAGTCATTTTGTTTCATCTTATCTTTTGACTTTATATTATTATGAAATATCGTTATGTCCTTGATCTTAACCGCGGTTTGAGTATCTAAATAAAATAATTATAATGCAGGAAAAGTACACATACGTTTGCTGATAAAAACGAAAGGCGACAAACATCACTACACTGTGTTTATTTTGAATGCATAACTCTCAAACTGAATGTGCAAGCCTTAGGAATTTATCATAACACGTTTCGTGGTAAACATAGCTAATCCATGAAGTTTAAAAACAAAATATGGCTAATTGCGGCAAGTCATGTGTAAAAATGAGTAATTTCCCGGACAAAATATTCCTAAAGCAATATTTGTTTTTAATACCAGGCATATGTCGTATTTCACGCTTGGGTTTATTTCCCCTTACATTGCATTACAACCTAATCTCGCACCTGTTCGTATTATTTGAATGTAGTTTTTTAAGTTATCACTAAGAATGAACACCAAATTTTGAGGGTTAGAGTATTCTGTTAAATCGAGGATATCTTGTTTTGTTTATGTAAGGATAGTGAGGGTGGAGGCAAAAATCAATTGGAACGGAAATTTCAAAAATACTCTTTATTCACTCGCAAACATGCAGTTGTTGCAAAAATGGTACATAAATTTTGTGAGCTTCAAGGCTTTTCTGAAAAGTAATCCTAGATTCTTGAATTTTCCATGTAGCATGAGATTATACTATTATAAATTATAACTAAAATATGTTGAAACCAATTTTTATATGAATTTACCTAGCATTCAAATCTTTTGGCAACTAGTAAGGTTGGAATTAGGCTTGAAAGATTATGTCAGCAATAGAGTGATCGAAGAAAAATATGTGTGGACAATGACGAGAGGAAAATATAGGTTGATGAAAATAGGGGGAGCAAAGGGCAACAAGAGAGAAGAAAGAACGAGATAGTGAGAGAGAAAGAGAGAGAGGAAGAGAGAAAGAAAGAAAGAGAGAGAGAGAGAGAGAGAGAGAGAGAGAGAGAGAGAGAGAGAGAGAGAGAGAGAGAGAGAGAGAGAGAGAGAGAGAGAGAGAGAGAGAGAGAGAGAGAGAGAGAGAGAGAGAGAGAACACGAGACCGAAACAAAGAAATAATAAATTATACAGTCTGATAGACATACACTAAAACACACAGACAGACTAACTAAGCTTGGATCTAGACAGACACAGGACCAGGGCCAGAGATTCTGTTTTGTAACTGTATCCTGCATGCTGTGAGCTGTTAGTTTATTCAACGAGGGAGGAAACCTGCTCCGTCTGTTTCCCAGCCTGGTTGACATTCTACTGCGCCACAGGCGGTGGGAAGGAAGGAAGACCACGACAGATTGTATTGCTCTGGAGTCTAGAGGTCATTCTAAGGTCTATATATTATTGTACTGTTATAAATGTATTTACTTTCCTACTTATGAAAATACAGTACTGCTGTTTTATATAGGCCCACCCATCTGTCTCCATAAATCGATTGATCCTAATTATACGTGGTTGGTTATACATTATTTAAATATGCAAATGAATTCCCAATCATAAAACCATTTATTACAGTCGATCTATGGTTGTATCAGTGTTTATAGCTTTCTAATGTTCTTCTCTCCCCCCTCTCTCTGTCTCTCTCTGTCTGTTTCTCTCTCTCTCTCTCTCTCTCTCTCTCTCTCTCAAATACACACATACTTCATCATTTTTCTTCTCACTCTCTCGTCCAAACAAAACTACTAGTCCAATGATACGTCTTATTATTATAATACAACAAGATAATCTTAAGCTTTCACTCTCCTTCCCCCCTCCCCCGCCCCCAATTGAGGTTGGGTAGAGCCGAAAGAAAAGACTTAAGCCAACCACCTACTATTGAACAGTGAACCTGCGGCATCTCTTTGTAGGTTTCAAATTAGTATGCCTACCACACAATAACAACAAGGCGCTAAAATAATATCTTAATCTGTGGTTTCTTTGGTTAACGCACAGGATACCAACTGGAATAACACTATTCGAGGAACCTCAAAACAGTTTTAATTGTATTTTGTATTTTACGTTCTTAACAATATCAGCACTATCTTTCACATTATTTTGTTACCTACTGAATATTTGATATTTTCCCTACTATCTTTCAAATCAAACACATAATACAATTATTGTGATGAATTCTTTTCTTAGGCTCACATGAGTGATTCAGTTAGTCTTTAAACACCCAACGTCAGCAGCAATGGTAATGTGGACTGATCCCAAGACTAACGTCTGATAACTTTTCGTTCTGCCACACACAGAGAGTGCTGGGATACCAGGACTTTTGTCTCAGCTGTACTGACACCGACCCAACAACTATAGGGCGAAATCAAATAAACTTGTCCGATCGTGTGTTTTGCACCGAAAACCTCTCGATAGGAAGACCAACGCTCTGCCACTTGGGCCAGTTCGTCTGTCTTTAGTATGACGTCCTCGAGGCTTTTCTCATGAAAGATAATATTGTGAACTGACATAACTTTAAAGAACATAATGCAAACGTAGAAAATGCACATTTCGGAGAGTTGCCAAGTATTTAGTAAAAAAAAATAACACTGACTCAATACGTTCCAAACTCCAAGACGAAGAGTGATATGTCATTATTGTTTAAAAATAGGGGTGTGAACTTTGGAAAGGCAGGGTGGAAATAATATATAAAAATGCACGTATCACAGAGGAAACCAGAGGAAATGGCTGGGTAGAGAGATAGATGAATATATAGAAAACCAAGGAGAAGAGAGAAAAGATAAACTGATCGTTAGATAGATGGAGAGAGATAAAAATAGGTATAAAGATAAAGAGATAGAGATGGAGAGACATAGAGAGAATGGGAGGAAGTGGGGGAGAGAGAGTGTGTGTATGAGAGAATGAATCACAGATAGGCTGACGTACAGGAAGAGGGAGGTAGGCTTAGAAAATTCAACAGAACGAACACGCGAACCTACCCATTAGCAACGAAAAAATGACAAACATGTCGACTGACAGATCCGAAGCTTCATAATATAACAGAAAGAACTGAAGGCAGCACTGGAGGGCTTGCGATTGCAGGGCCCATAAAGAAAACGAAGACGATATGTAAGGCAATATTGCATTGGTGTCCAATCATAGCTTTATCCTTGTCTTACGGAGCCAATCAGCGATCAGAAAACCCAATGATTAAGGGATATAATTATGTCATCCGTTATATTTGTTTGGATTGCAAGGCCTGTACTAATTTTAACGTAGAAAACCGAAAACTAATGGGCGCACTAGCACTAGGAAGACGGCGCTGTCGATGTCATGTCGAGTGTAGTGTTTGCTTGTGAATGACAGAAAGTTCTCCGCCCAGGCCCAGCTCTCCGTGCCACTCTCAGGGCGGAACCTGGGGCTAAACTGGAGCAGCACGGAACTCTGGGAAGCAATGGGAATATCAAGTGACTCACCCTCATTAAGGAGCTTGTTACAAGCGAAAGCGTCATTCAAGACAGAGAGAGAGTATGAGAAGAAACAAGAAACGAAAAACTGAGAGAGTGAAAAAAAAAACACATGAAAAAATAGAGAATAAAATAACAAAATAAAAAAGCCTTAAAACTAGTTCTCCGCGAAGAAATTGAATAGCTCTAATTTGGTCTCCGCCCTAAAAAGAGTTCATCGTGAAAGAGAATACTGCAATGGCTTCCTTAACGTTAAAGGAATCAACACGTTATTTACCATTTAAAAAGACCAAAGCAGAAAAAATAACAACAACAAAACACAAAACAAACAAGAAAAAAAAAAAAACAAAAAAAAAAACAAACAAAAAACGTATGTGTTTGTAGAATGAGCACCATAACACTTTTAACTAAAAACTGGACGAAGTATGGAGATTACTAGGAAAACTGGAAAACCAAAATTTTGTAAGCCTGTCGGTTGTAAAACGTAGATAGGATAAAATTAAAGAAAGATGCCTATTACTTCAACTTTATACAGTCTGAAAAATATCATACTATTTTCTGTTGACCAAAAATTTACTTGTTTTTTAGACAAAAAGAGTTAAAAACGGATATTTTATGTATTGTTATATGCCGTCAAAAGAACAATATCCGTTCTTATTCTATCGTATTTTTAAATGTTCTTTTATATTGTTTTTCCAATACGTCTTTTTCATCTTTTATGTTAGATTGGCCAATTCTGTAGTTCATCACGAAAAATTAAGACATTTATAACCAATAAAAAAGTAATTCAAAGATCTATTAATTCAGTTGATTTTCCATCACATTTTTATTGTATCATGTTTGCTGTTTTTATCGAATTTCTCCATCGCAATGACATCCACGCCATCGGCACTAAATAAATTGGCAGTCTTTATTGGAAATGGAACTGTTGCTGTGAGGCGCTTGAAGAGAATAGATTGCCAGATAAAAAGGGTAAAGAAAAGGAAAATCTGTAGAGACAACACCGAATTCTTTGCCTCTTTTTAATTGGCCTTACTTCTATCAAGTTGAATTTGTACATGAACAGTTTGTTACTTTATTGTTAACAATATTATATATAATATACTTTACAGATGAAAAAATTGTGTCAAAAAGGTTGGTCTCCGCCCTAAAAAGGATTTCATTGTGAAATAGAGTACTGCGATGGCTGCCTCATAGCTAAACGGAATTATAAGTTTTCAACACGTTATTGATCATTTGAAAAGACCAAAGCAGGAAAAAAACCAAAAACAAAACAAAAACAAAACGAAAAGAAAAACAAACCAAAAACAAACAAAAATACCTACACAACTTATGTATAAGGGACGTGTTCGAATAGCTTTATCTAAACAACTATGCACAAAGTATGAAAATAATTAAGGAAACTTGAATACGAGAATTTTGTACGCATGTCAGTTGGAAAATTTAGATAGGATAAAATAAAAACTTTATACAATATGAATATGCTCATAATTATTTTTTTCGATTGACCAAAATTCTACTACCAGAATAGTTAAAATCGGATATTTTATGTATCCTTATAAACCGTCAATAGAAAAGTATTCGTTCTTATTTCATTGTGTTTTTAAATGCTCTTTTTATTATATGTTTCCCTGACATGCCATTTTCATCTTTTATGTTCGATTGGTCCATTCTGCAGTTCATCACAAAAATTGTATTGGCCTTACTTCTTTCAAGCTGGATTTGTACGTTAACAGACTGTTACTCTCTTGTTAACAATATTATATAATACATTTTACAGCTGGTAAGATTGTGTCAAAACCGACGAAACTACAAGTAGAAATTGTGTAAAGAAATGTAAATTAAAATAAATATACAAACATGCAATGAACGCAATGATCATGTCTTATTTAACTCACTGTTTTTGGTAAGTCCGAAACTACTTATTGTTTTTTTTTTAATTTGTGTTTTGTTACTAGAAAAAAGGACTTACAAAAGCTTGATCAGCAATGCATTTAATACACTAAGACGCGCTGTGTATAATACTACCTATATTATTAATGAATTTAAATGTACATCGAATTCCACTATATAGTATTGCTGCTGACGGACGTCGAGAATCAACTCACTCACTCGCTGGTGGTCAGGACCATGTTCATATGAGGTGAGATTTATCTCATAATTGTAAAGACAGTTGTTCAATTGTAAAAAAAAATCAAAATGTCACTGGTAAAAGCAGTTCGGACATAGAACAAACAAAGACGACCATAATTATGGTTACCGAACCCAACAGAAGGTCTATGGTAGCTTAAAATCTTCGCGATACTGAAATTCGAAAGTGATTTAATAAAAATTAAAAATCTTCGTTATTTAACCCTTTCACTGTTATACATGCACACATTCACATACACTGTATACCCGAACCCCAGTCTCATTTTTTGTATTACATTGTCTAATAATTATTGTAACTCTGAAAAAAAAACGCTTATTTTTTCATAGCAAGGGTTTATGGTGAACATAATTAAAATAAAAGAGTTAAAAACAGCGTGATGTTGATTATACCGACTGTTAATTATGTCTACATGTGAAAAGTTCCAAAATTCAATGGGCTACCCATTGACTTCCATAGTCAACACGATGATCACTCAATCCTCTTTCAGCCCGTTTTTTTTCTTATTAGGGCCAGAGTCTAGGTGGAAAACAGTATCACTATGATAGGCCCTAAGAACGTATGCTGATAGTCATGCGTCCATAATCGGCAGATTTATTTGTCCAATTTCGTGCCCTGTAACTTGGGTCGGTGTCAGTATAATGTGATCGGCTGAGACATGAGTCATGGTATCCCCGCTCTGTCTCATTTGTAGCAGCACAAAAATTGTCAGACATCAGTCCTGGGGCTCGTCTACAATATAGTCTAAACCAATCAAAGCAACTAATTCAACTTGCTCCCATAGAGGTGGATAGCCTAACCTGATCAAAACATTAAAGAATTACATATTAATAATTTCGATTTCTTGACTTAAGTAATAGAGCACTTATCTTTTACTCGGGAGATCCCCAGTTCGATCCCAAATAATGTTTGTCGGATGTCATCCCCTACATAACTGGTTTGGCTGGTGTCAGTATAATATGCCTGGCTGAGACAGTAATTGTTTTATCCCCGCTCTGCCTCTGTGTTGCAAAAAGGAAAATAGTAAGTGTTGAGACCAGCCCACAGTAACAGAGCATAGTTGCTCGCGTTGGGTGTTAAGAAACTAACCAAGAACTTCAAGAACGACAAATCACTTATTCGATTTGTTCTACATGATGCCACTGTGCCCTAGACCGCCAAAGTCAGCGTTTGTCTCCCAAACAACCCAAACAGTTTTTTTTTTCAGAACTACATACTAAAATAATGGGTTCTAGTTTGGACATGCAAAGTTCTTTTTGACAGGTGAGGTTAGGACACGCCCGCCTCGGACGGTTGAGTTTGGCAACTGGCAAGCCCGAAACCGAGACAGGTGAGTCAGAGAGAGAAAGCGAGAGAGAGAGAGAGAGAGAGAGAGAGAGAGAGAAGGAGAGAGAGAGGGAGAGGGAAAGAGAAAGCGAGAGAAGGGGAGAATGTAGAGCGAGATAGACATAGACATAGAGAGAGAAAGAGAGAGAGAGAGAGAGAGAGAGAGACAGGAAAGAGAATGGAGAGCGAGATAGACAAAGATAGAGAGAGAGACACACACACACACATTTGAGACAGTTCCATGTGAGACGCATCTCCTGCACAAGGCCCTCTCCAAACAGAACCCGGATATGCAACAATAAACACTTCTCTCTCCTCGCACACCGCACCGGTGCGCACCAGTGCTGGCGGCTTGGCGCGGCATGGTCCACAGAAAAGAAAAACATGGACATATAAGCTTATACAGGTTACTTTTTCTGGTAGGGTGGTTGGGTTGGGTTGGGTTGGGTTGGTTTAACGTTCAACAGCAGCACTATATAGTCGATATTGTGGAAGGAACACAAGACAAAAGTCTGACAATTATATGTGCTGACACACACGAGACAGAAAGGGGGGATACCATGACTAATGTCTCAGCCGTCACATTAAACTGACACCAACCCAACCAGTAGGGAACGCAACAGCCAGGATTCGAACTCGGGACTTTTGCGTCGGAAGCCGATGTTCTACCCCTGGACCACCGCGCCCCTCCTGGTAGGGTGGTTAAGACTAGGATCCGCCATTATAATTGGTCTACGAATTATGTTTAAAAAATATTTTTTGAAGGGATGCAGCTTGAATATAAAATGTCCAGTTCTGTTGGTGATTCTTTATTCAAATTATGCGAGAGCAATGTTTCTCACATATGGTTTAAAATAGTTTTACTCTGAAAATCAAATAAAAAATTGCTTTAACAATTATATTAATTATTGAATTTGGAATTGTTATTGGGATTTTTATTGGGTTTGAAAAGATAGTTTCCGCAGTATGTTAATAATTAGTAAGGAATCAACAAGATTCAGCAAAAGAATGAATCATTCTTGGGGCGTATTTTGTGAGTTGTGTAACTATGTGCGTTGTGGTTCTGTTCGATAATTATTTTTTTCTGTGTCCCCTTAGGATGTGATATGATGATCACCGTCTTTACTGAATAGACTTGGAATTCACAGCACCATTATGTAGTGAATGTATATATTTGATTGAAAAAGTTACGTTAAATATATAATGATTTTGCACTCTAAAAAAGACTGAAAGTGTAAGATACAAATTTTTACTCCTGGTGTAATCAGCCAAAAAATATTTCTTAACCAGTAAGGTTATTCATCACTTTGAACATGCGAAACTTTCTTTGATTTTGTGTTTCTAACTTTACAAAGTTCTGTTTTTCACTCGTATAGACCTGTTTATGATATACTCTTCTGTTTATAATCTATCTATCTATCTATCTATCTATCTATCTATCTATCTATCTATCTATCTATCTATCTATCTATCCTTCTTTCTATTTCTTTTTTCTCTCATATCTTCATATAAATCTCGTCAAAGAACATAGTTGCATATCCAGCCAATAACCATTTAATATGTGCGTATTAATAATCAGTTATCAAACACGTATTTCACTGCACTTTTATGAAGCGAAAGATTTATCATATACCTATAGGTGTTCATCTATCTCCTCTTCTCTTTCGCCTTAATTCTGTTTCTCCTAAATTGCATGAACTGTGAAACTTGAAGGAACGATGAACGTGCATTTCACGATGAAAGAACCATCCATCTTTCGTCACATTTCGTCACATCCTAAGATAGGTTCTAGACTCAACACCAGTGCTTTTCTTTGGCAACTGCCCTTAAACAATCCCACATCTATTACGATTCTTATGTAGGATAATAGATCTATAGAAGACAGTTGCCTTAAAAATAGAACGCATGATAAACAAAATGTTGGCATTAACAAGAGCAAGGTGTTGTCAATATACACACGTATTCGAAATGATTCAAGTAGGAATTAATCTTGAGCGACCTCAAATGTCTCTTTATTTTTCACAAATATTGTTTATTCTCATTTGAAAAATTAGTCTGTCTAAAATTTACCGCATACAATCAACATTTTATTTATTAACGACTTTAATCATAAATCTAAGTTCACTATATAATGGCGTTGTGGATTCGAGGTTAATTTATTGAATACGATGATCATCACAACACAGCCTATTGGGGCCGAACACAGAAAAAAAATATTATAGAACAGAAATACAACTCGTATAGTGACACTGAACGCAAAAGGTCCGGGTTCGAGCCCTGGCGATTTCGCTCCCTACTGGATGGGTGGGTGTCAGTTTAATGTGAACGGCTGAGACACAAGTCATGGCAAGAGAGAGAGAGAGAGAGAGAGAGAGAGAGAGAGAGAGAGAGAGAGAGAGGGAGAGAGAGAGAATTATATTAAAAAATGTATTCATAGCAATATCTGCGGCGAGTCATTCTGAGTGTCAAGGATATGAACTGTCCGTATGTCAAAATGCGCCCTTAACATTAATGTTTTTTTAAAAAAAGAAACACAAGTAATTACAATACGATTTTCTGAACATTTTTAGACCAAACCAGCAGGTGCCAAAGCCTTCTTTATCCTCCAGACTATAAAGCAAAAATTAGGTGCCTGAGATATGATATTCAGATGATTCATTAGATTTAATTAGTTTTTTGTTTTGTTGTGGCGTTTTCCTCCTTCCATTTTCCCCCTTTTTCTTTTTATCTTTAATTCTTCCTTCAATGTTCTTTAGCTAATCATACAAAACATAAAGAATGAAAAGGTTCATACACATTTCAGTGAAGTAGAACGCCTAAATGCATTCTCTAACGAAGAGCTGCTAGTGAAATGACAGTACAATCTGCGCCTTCATCTTGACACAGGCTCAGATATTTGACACCTGGTAGACTGGAAATAAGAAACGACCACAAAATGCACGGCATTTTCCCCTTCTGACAGCCTTAATTCCAGGAGCCTCGTCTCTAGGCTCACCCATGCGTTATGGACGTGCAGAGTGTTTGGATTATATACAAGTTCCAGCATTCTGCATCGCCAGATAAAAAACAACAACAACCAAAGAAAACAAAAAAACAAACAAACATAAAGCTGAACATAGAAAAAATGTAGAGCAAAACTAAAATACCCCTCCTCCCAAAAACAACAACAACAACATCAACAACAACAAAACAAAACAAAAAACAAACAAGCAACAATATATGAATTAGAACGAAAAATAGACGCACATTTTTAAAGCCCTTCGAAAACTCCCCAGACAGATAATAACAGGCTCTTTAAATGCATGTTTTAGCATTCTGTATCGCCAGAAAAAATAAACCCATCAAAACAGCGGCGATGTGTATAACTGGAATAAAAGATTTGCAAAAATAAAAAAAAAGCTCTTGCAAAACTTCCCACACAGAAAATAGCAGGCTCTTTTAACATAAGTCCTAGAATTGTGCATCACCAGAAAAAATCAACCCACTCAAAACAACGGCAATCAGATAGTATAACTAAAATTATAAGAAAAAAATAAATAAATTTAAAAACAAAAAGGTCCATGCAAAAATTCCCAGACAGAAAATGGCAGAGTCACAGGCGTATAAGTTTGTTCGTTGGTGGTCTTGGGGTACAAGGCAACCATTGTGGTGCAAGTTTTTTTTTGATATATTTATGTTAAAGAAATATTTTCCCATTCCAAATCTTGCTTTGTTTCTCAGCCCGATTTTTAATTATTCCTGTAACCATTGCTTAATTTTATGACATCTCAATAAACTTTGCTGAATAAACACAAGCCAAGCTCAGTTCCAATTGTTTATTCTCTTCAGACATTTATTATATATAACAATGATATGGGTTATTTAAATGGCAATGTTATCCAACTTCGCTGATCATGGCATTATTATGGGGGATTTTATAGTTTAGAGATTAAACGAAATTTACTTGGACACTGGTTTCTCTATTCACCTTACCGATATGAAACAAAGCGTGGTAAAAGGGATACTGAGTTTCTAAAGTCATGATTGTGCATTTAGGAATGTTGTTTTATTCTGAAAGGCCAACCACACGTGGGCCCCGTAGAGAGGTGCGGGTTCAACTCTCGTCCATGCCATTCGACTTTTCTTGTTTCGTTCGTATTTCGTTTCTATCTGTCGGCCTCGAGATAGGTATAGATTTTTCATCGCATTTTCCCTGATTACATTAAACACGCATGCTTCAGTGGAACACTTTGCATACAGTTACATCTGTAAAAGATCGATTTGCGAAATGTATGACTTCATCAACAAAAAATGGTTATCCAAACTTTTCTACATTATATGTCAAAGAAAATACAAGTCTTGAGTAAATTGTTCCCTTAGTATTTCATTTAATAATTAAAACGAATTATAAAACGTTATGATATTGTCGAATGTACATGTTCTGAACTGTTTTAAAATCATTGAGGGATTCAAAAACTAAATAAAAGAAATCAGACTTGTATTCAATAAGGTCTATTTTCGACTTAATTATAAGAGTAAGTTTAAATACCTTTTCATGGAAGCTGTTTTCGTTATTGTATTATGAAAAGTGAGCCTTTGACACCATTGGTAACAGGTTCGTTCAAAAACACTTGGCTTTCTTAATATTATTATTGGTACGCTATGTTCAACTAAATACCTTAAAACTGTTGCGCATTCCACAACCTTAAGTTCCCGTAACATGTATACTTGTTTATTTTCTGAGCTTGAGATTATTAAAGCATGGGTGAACAATGTTTGGGGAGAAAAGGAACAACAGCAGAAAGAAACGAAACAAAACCGAGACTGCATTTGCTGATCTGTAAAAACTTAACGATGGTGTTTAGCGTAAAATGTCATGCTTTTAGCATACACATAAATGCCAGGTTAAGGAGAGATTAAGGTTTTGCCGGATGTTATAAACAAGCCGTCAACAACACCCCAATTAGCATTATAAGTGTTGAGACATATATGATTCTTGCTTACTAATTTCTCGCGGTTTTTTAAATTAAATTTTTGCACGCCTAAGCTTTTCATTAGAATAAATGTCAGAGGGCTTCGAACGACTTGGATTACCGTTTTTTTCATAAACACTATACTTTGATTTGCTACCGGATTAAAAAGAAACAACTCATGACTTAGCCTAATTTCGCTCAACCTTTTAAACAGTGCTGTTTTAGAGATGGGGAAACACCAGATTTTTAAAGCCTTTGGTAGCACAATTTTGTGTTAACCTTGTTATTTTCTGCATACCAAAATTTCCAAAACAAATAAAGACATTGGAAATAATCTGGAAAAAATATCTTCAAACGTCGCTAACTGAAACGGTGGTTTAAAAAAAGTAAAGTATAAAAAGCCGTGTTTTGGCACAGCGTAGGCCTACTTATAATTAAAAAAAATATCTTTAAACGTCGCTAACTGAAACGGTGGTTTAAAAAAAAAAGTAACGTCTAAAAAGCCGTCTTTTGGCACAGCGTAGGCCCACTTATAATAGTGATGATCTATATCTTTGCTGTGTATTGTGTCTGCTGATGGCAAACTTCTTGTCAGACTTTATCCTTGGGGACCGTCCACAAAATAGCCTCTATAGTGCTGATGTTGGACGTTAAAACCAAATCAAACAAGCAGACACACTTTTTTTTTTTCGGGCGTACTTATCTATTTGCACTGAAAAAAGTCGCTATCTCGCCCTGTTCTTACCACAATCAAAGGTCGATGAATGTTCGAGCAGTGCAAAAATCTATCTAGATAATTGATTCAGCAATAAAGCAATAACGCTTTGCAGGTCGTAGATTCAAAACTGAGACAGACACCTCCAAATGCGAAAATCCCGATATATAACTAGCTTTGCGCATTAAGCAGTCTGTGGTGCAATTGAAAAAGCAGGTTATCTTCTTAACGAAGGTAATTTGATGACGTTTGTATCAGCAATACCTGCTTATTTCGAAATTTTCGTCCCAGACACTTTTTTTGATGATTTTTTTTTATCTAGGCCTACTCTGTGGTATTCTAAATTTACTCCAAGTAAGCAGAGAATAACAACTAGGGTAATCTAACACACGCAAAGGACCAAGAGAGAGAAATAGAAGACATTGGCTAATGGAAAAACACAAATTGAACTTATTAAAGGGAGTCAGAGAATGAAAAACAACATGGTTCTGTCCCAAGGGCATGCAAGAATGTAATCTCCCGGGGGATTTTAGCATCTAATTAGCAATGCCGCATCTAGCATAGCAGTGCATGGATTGGGCAAGTGTTCAAGGGGTATTTGGAAGGGCAGACAAGTTCATTCGCCCTTGTATAAGAATATTTTTGCTGTATGACTGTAATTTAAAGAAAAAATTGAATTGGTGACGGGGAAGAGTAAATAATTATGTTAAAGGTTGCAATATCATCCGATTCTGTCACGTCTCCTCAGTGTTAAGAATGCTTTTGCATGACCTTGAACTTTTAAGGCATTTGCTGAGTTAGAGATTAACGTTTCCTACGTCTCAAGAAAGATACAACCGCGGATACACGATGCATAGCCATTCGTATTATAATTATTGGCACCGATTCAACAAGCAAGGGGGAATCGGAGCGGCCAGAGCTAGGATTGAGCCTTGACTTTCGGGATAGAAATCATGTGCTCTAACACTAGACCACCGTGCCCCTATTGAATAAGTTTAAAAAAAACCCAGCTTGTACGTTTGAGGGACCCATGATACCATATCTCAGATTATAGATTCCACAGTGATACTGTCATGAAGAAGTTCTTCATTGTGTTTTAACCCTTTCAATGACTTGGCGCGCATTATTATTTTTTCTGTGCCGTATACTGGTTGATTAAGTGTCTAGACGCTATTCTTTACTTGTGTAATAGTACACCAGGAAAACCATCTAAGTAGCTAATTAGCCTTTTACGTACAGAACGATGCTCCTTAGAAAACTGTGATTAAAAGCTTTGCTTCATTGCTTTTGTGCAGGAATTTCTATGGGCTCTCTTTGGAATTTTGCTTCGGAATGTTCCGTTGATGTGATTCCATGTTGAATTTCAGGGATAAAAGTTACTTTATGATTTGGACAAATGGACAAAATCTGAAACTTACATTATCATAGCGTTTTTAAACTTTTACTTGCTGTTTCAAGGAAATTGTAAGACAGGAAAAAGATGGGATAGTGTGTGTGTGTGTGTGTGTACGTGTATGTGTACGTTTGAGGAGCGGGAGAAACCTGCAAACCACCACAATCATATACCAATACTAATGATATATTCGCATGCTCAATCATTTGCCTCATGCAGTTTAACTTCAAGGATACTGTTTAATAATATTTTTAAGCACCGAATAATAAAAATGTGAATGTATGAGTGCATTTCAAGTTTGAGAAATGATACATAAGTCCACACGCCCACCGCAAACCGTAGAATGTCCCAAACTAGGCTAAAATGTCACTGGACCATCAAAGTAAGCCCATAATGGGCTTAAACTGTCTCATTTGTATGGGATTTCCTCCTTCCTATGGGATCAAACCGCCTACCGTCTATACCACATACTTTGCGTTCCACAAGACATTATGGATGACATAATCACGCCCTTTAGGTTTGGATTTTCATTGGTTCCGCAAGTCTTGAAGTAAGAAATGATTGGACAGCGGTGCAAATTCCCGTACCTATCGTCTTCCTTTTCGTTACATATCCCGTTATCGCAAGGATTCTGTTAAAGGGCAAAGTTGAGCAGAGTTGAGTTGAGCATGTTTAACGTCCAACATCAGCACTATATAGGGTATATTGTGGACGGGCC